>DF239757.1:0-18539 GCA_000507305.1 Breviolum minutum Mf 1.05b.01
TACTAGTTATCCCTACCAATAGGTAGAACGCTAGTGCCACTCTTCAGGGGGGGGGGCGGTAGCGAACCGCGAACCGGGATCATATATATATATATATGTAAATGTATATAAATGTCCTGAAATCTCAAAGTTACTGGTCTCATCCTGCCTTTCCACGGCTATTTATGGCATTTTATAAATCACAAGGGCCAAGGTTCGAAGACCTTGTATGGAAACTTCCACATCAGCCAGGCACTGGCCTGCTGCATTCTTCAGGACAAGCCGCCTGTCACCTCTCCACCTGTTCGGAAATAAGGGCTCCCGTGGAAAGAGGTGGGTCACTTACAGTAAGCACCCTGCCAGGGTCCATGCGTGGGTCACTTGTGGACAAAGTTCGGCACAACAAAAAAGGCCCATGAAAGTACATGTATACAAGCAAGCTCTGGCAAGCCAAATAGTTTTGCATGTGCATCTGACAGGACATTTGGCGATCTGGCTGTGCGCTCAAGCCAGGGAGCTTCATGCCACCAGCAGCAAGCACATCTGGGATCTTGATCTGCGCAAAACCAAGCACCCTGTCATGACCATTGCACAGTTCGAGCTCCAATGCACCCGCGTCCTGTCACACACTTTGCACAATCAAAATATGCATTATATAAAGTTGGATCTTGATCAGTATCACGGGTCTGATTCATGAAAGTTTGCCCCAAATTATTGAATTTCCTACATAGCTGGATGGGTCTGATAAATACAAGCAATAAAAGTTTGATTTCAGGAAGTTTCAGATTTGCAAAAATAGGGGGCTCAGAGCACTGCCACGAGTAGCAACAATGACATGCAATGATAATACTCAAAATTATCATGCTATAACTACATCTGCAACAACAACAACAACAACAACAACAACAACATCAACAACAACAACAAGAACAAGGAAAAACAAGAAAAATAAGAAGAAAACAAGAACTACTACTACTGCTGCTGCTACTACTGCTACTACTGCTAGTACTGCTACTACTGCTAGTACTGCTACTACTGCTAGTACTGCTACTACTGCTACTACTGCTACTACTGCTACTCCTACTACTACTAGTACTAGTATTGCTTGCCCATCTGAGGAACTGTTTTGGGGACCGCTGCATTAAACAAGCCTCCTGGAATGTTTGGAGGGCGGTACATGTTGGACAAGGATAAGACAAGAACAGCAGCAATGGATATCAATGGCACTGAGATCTACTTTCAGGAACTAACATGACATGTGCATCACCAGCAGCATTTTCGGTGACGAGAATAGCTGCTTGTTTTGGGAAAGTGTCTTTTGGATCCTTTTGGATGCATCTTATCAGCTGATCGTTTTAGTCGAATCATGCACATGCACCCACCCCCCACCCCGCTCCAGGTCAACAGAGTTGATGAGAAGGAACAAGGTATGCTCTAGATCGAGTTCAACTGTCGGAACATTTGGGTCCGTAGCGCTCACCTTTCAGGATTGGACATGCAATGAAGAAAAAGCCAAATGATGTTCAGAGATCAAGACATTGACATGTCATGCCAAGGTCAAAATAAAGGAACACTATCAGTGATTCAACCAAGGGAAAGGGCTGCAGGGCAGGGCCTTGTGAGCGATTACTTCATATCTCTGTCGAGGATGAATCCAATCCAAGTGCCAAATGTCAAAAGCACTGCACGCTAGGCATTGATGATAATTGCTGTTCATGGTGAGGCAAGTGGCTACTGTAAGTCTTTGGTGATCATTGGATTCTATTGATTTCTATTGGCTAATGACTCTGCGGTGCCTCGGCGCAGCTCGTCGTCGGGAACCAGGCCACTGCTGGTGTGTTCTTCGTCACCTCCCCGCCCATCCGCTCGTCAATTGGACAGGCTTGTGGCATTGACACAATGGGTCCGGCCTCATTGACCTTTGCACGCATCCTCACCATCGTAGGGTCCAAAACCGTCGCTTTGTGCACATCCAGCAGGGTGCAGGGTATGACCACTTCCTTACCAAAGGAAGCAGCTGTAGAAGGGGGAGAGATTAGGAGGCTTGTAGAAGTAGATAGAGATCTACGGAGAAAACGCTCACTTTGACTGGGAAGAGTGAAGTCGACTGGTTAGGTGCGCGAGTGTGCGCCTGCAAAGCAAAAGAGGATCATGAGGATGTTCATCTAAATTGTTTCAGGGATGCCCACGGCTTCTAGAGCTTCTAGGGATTTCTTGTGTTTTAAGTAGTAGAACAGAAGATGCTCCATCAAAGTTTTCAGTTGTTTCTAGGGAGGCATACTGAAGAAGTCTCGACACTCGACAACCAAGGTGCCTATGACAAGCATTGGACACAAATGGAAAGAGTTTCAAAGCCTGTTGAAACCTTTTGCAAAATACTTCAAGCATCTTCAAGCCAGGCAACATCGAACTTGATTCGAAGCAAATGTCGAGAATCCGGACCTCTTCGGCCAGGCCTTTCGCAAAATGCATCAAAATGCACTGATGACTTGGTTCCGGATACACATCGACTAAGTGACGTAAGATGAATCATACTCGATAAACGACAGATTTGCAAAATACTGGAGTACTGTATGACATAGACTGCGCCTCACAAACTTCAGCCACTCAAACCGAAGCATGGCAGTGCCAGCTGGAGAGGAGGGTTGTGAAGGACTTGCCCCATCCTTTGCAAAGTTCATGGCACTGATTCTGGTCGGATGAAGCTCATTTCATCATCATTTAAAGATATAATTTCATGCATTTTCATGGCATTGCTAATCTGATGATATCTGATCTTCCCTTCAGTTTGACCGTGTGACCCAGTGCCTCTCCACCTTCGCAGTTGAGCAATGCAAGTTCTTGGTCTGACTCGTAGACCTTCGCAGCTTCACCAACGACAGCAGATGCTTCCCAGATCCCAATGAAGGACAAGTGACGAGATCATCCACAGCAATGGGCAGTGCAGCAGCAATGACCTATCAATGAATTGGTCAGGTCGCGTTGTTTGTACAGCACATACATTCACATGGTGGTATCATCTTTGCTTCACTAAGCATGCACCATGATGTTCCACAATATTCCAGGATAATGATAAGAAGTTGGTGCGATTCCAAGGCACGTTCCGCGTGAAGAGCGAATTGCTGTCAAAGATGTCAAAGATCTTGACTTGAACCTCCTGGCGCTTGTCGAAGACCTGACTAAGCACATGCTCGTTATAACAAAGAAAAGCCCGGGAACCCAAGTCGAGTACATAGCCGTTGATTCATTATTTCATTACAAATTTAAACCAAGCAACCAGGAAGTCGTGCTTTTGGTTCCATTGCGGGCTGGTCGAATGGTACACCACCGAAGTCTGCCATTCTTCAGTTTCAAGGGACACGTACATGTAGGGACCTTTGAAGTCTGCAAAAGACACTGCGAGAGAAAGAAATGATACCAAGCCAGAATGTCCTGCACATAGGTTTAACAAAAACATATCATACTACGTATGTTGCATCACGTGGTTAGACATGTAACAAACTGCGACTCACTGTGTGAATCAAAGTCATACCCAAGCCCCCCCAAACATTCCAAGTCACTGCGAGACCGGCTTCCCAGGGGCCAACTGCTTGGCAGATCTGAAGCAGATAAAGCCCAAATTCGTAACACACCTCCCATCAATACACATCAAAAGCAAAAAATGGAGAAAGTGCAAAGTAGCAAAACAAAATACAACACTGAGTCATGCTTTGAGAATCTATTGAATCTATGAGTCTAGCCTACAGGCGCTGGATCAAGCAGGGCTCGATCCACGTTCTGCTCTTCTGTGCCGATCGGAATGGTGACCCTGTGCATCAAGGATTGGCATTTGGCAGACTCAATGAAAGACAACGTCGATGTCTCCATGGTAAGCTAAAATCCAGTTGTTGTATCTTACAGCCTACTACTCTTGGATGTTCTTTAGAATTATGAGTGCTTTGTGGTATGGACGATCTTTGAGGGAAATAATTCCAGGTGTGTGTGAAAATCAACGCCAGAGGTAAAAGCTACTATTTAAAAGTACGTTCATTGGCCTGCACATGCATTTTGCGCATCTTTATGCAACATGTGCAACAGAGCGGCGCATGTGGCAACACCATCGCTTTTGCCACAGCTGACTGCAGCAGCTGCCGCAAAATGTTGGAATCAACACCTGCAACAGCACGTTGCAAAGACCACGAGCAGTGCTCCGCAGGGCCACTGAAAGAGGTCGCTTTTGACTATGGAACCCTCACATCTTTGTGCCACAAGCCAGAGCAACAACTAGGAAACAGTGTTTCAGAGTAGTTTCGAAAATGTTTGATGCGATATCATACACAATCAAATGCCATGTTCTTTGGTTGCTTCATCAATCTTGTCTACTTGATGCTTAGATGTTGAACTGTGGCCCCAGCGTGCTGCCAATCCAGAGTAGTGAAATTCTAGCTCCGGCTGGTTGAGAAAACAGGCAACCTTGACTGTCCGACCGTTTGTGCCCACCCTGACATAGTGCAAGAAAGAACACCATAGTAAATCACCCAAACTCCTTGCCAGGATGTGTTGTTTGATTCTGATTGTACGAGCTAAGGTGCAATGCCACCAATGACAGGAAGCTCGTCGATCAACGGCTCCAAACGTATCAGCAGGTCACCCTTGAGGAACATCCGATTGATTCCAAGTTTGATACCATGCCTTGGCGCATTGAGAAGTTGAGATAAATGGAAAAGGAATCCTTAATTTGTCTTAATTTCAATTCTTCCAAAAAATGAACACACAGGTGTTGCGAACAAGGAAACACTTGCATCTCTATATTGGCTTCCGTGTCCAAGTGAAAGCCAACCTGTCCAAATCAAGGCAGTGATATACACAGACAATCTTCAAAAACATCGCCAGGCTATTACAAGATAATAAGCATGTAAAATCAGTGAAACATGTTGAAAAATCCTGTGTCAAAACACAAGTTCTGGCCAGTCATTCAAGGCCAACTTGGAGCCTTCATTTCGATGCCCATAGATCCGTCATGTGGATGCTGCCACTCTCGGACCTCATGCAGCTGCACCAATGGAATTCTTCCAGTCAAGCCAATATCGCCAGTATAGCTAATACATATATGTATATGCTATATGTATAATAATGTAAATATTTTTGAACATTATGTGTATATATATATATATAATCCCCACCCCCTTAGGGGGGGGGACGTGAGAAAATGTAACTTACATGTTCAGCCTTTTCAACGCCTTCAAAAATATAACTTACATTTTCCAAAACCAAAACACACCTTACACAATGTAACTTACGCGTGAATGTCACCAAATTTCATCCACCCTGTGATTTGACAAAAGAAGGGAAATCCACACCACCATGGGGCCCTCTGCAGTTGAAAAGGACCACCAAAACAAGCAAGGGGCTTCAAATGGTCCAACTTCTGGCGGGGTTGTGCCCAGCATGAAGTGGCTAAAGTGAATGTCCTCAGGACGGAGCTGATCAAGTTGATATCGAATGATATCAACATGTCAATGGAATCATCTACAACACATTCATATTTAAAGTGCATTAGAAAGCAGCAAAATGCATTACAGTAAAATGCCTGTGTGTGTGTCCATTTGAAGGGAACGAATGTGAGCGAACCGAAATTGCTCAAAACAACGAAACCTCTTGCTTCTGGGAATTTCTGGGAACGACTAAGGAAACTGGAATCCGAAAAAAACACATTGAAAGACTCAGGCGTGACTCAGCAAAGTCTACACACCACTGGTGCTGCACCCTCATATGACCTGTCCTTCAAAGGCAAAGGCATCTTCACCCGCAGACTTTGAGTGAAAAGACCAAACGGATCCTCCAATTGCCGCGCTGCAATTGTGGTGACCTTTGGATGCAACTTGCCTCAGCTCTGATCATACCAAGGGCACCAAAACGATAACTGACTTATTGATTCACTGATTGTGGAATGACCAGTCAAGAGACTACACACCTGATTCACCCAATCAAGGTGAAATGAACTTGAACTTGTTTGTGCGTTCGCAGATTCCTTGTGCAACGCCGGCATGCAGAGAAAACCCATGACGGTGAAAGGCACAATGAAGTAAATTTAGGCACACACATACATTTACGATCATTTGCGCACCTTTCATTACATTATATTATATGCATACACACATTACTTACATTCATGCACATATTGGGAAAACACGCACACTTATACGAACTTAAAGCACTGAAAACGTCTTGAATTGCATGAAAATATGTTCAGTCGTCAAATAAAAAACAATCACTTTCGTTCAAAACCAGAAAAAAACACGGCAAACGTGGGCACGTCTTGCTGAGTAGCAGTAGAAGCTTCAAGTCGATTCAGACTCTCCAAACTGACATGACCAGGAGCCACAAAACAAGGTAGCTAAGTACTGTGTCAACTGCCATCAAGTATACCTTTTTTGGACTTTTGTGACATCAATGTGACATCACAAGACTCTGAAAACGCACCTGTAGAAGACATCATTTTTTTGGCAAGTGTCTTTACTCTTCCATCTCTGCCTCTCTGCGTGTGCTCTGCTTCCAAGGCCGGAGCATTTCAAGGACACCTGGCTTTTTCCGACATGATGGGTTTTTTCGTGAGATGTGAGCATTGCTCCCACCTGAGCATGCAGCTTAGAAGGCCCATCCAATTGAAGCTTGGACCTTCATTGAATCAATAGAATCAAATTCCCACAGGATATGGAAGGATAGCATCTTCATTTGTGCAAAGTACTGCTTGATGTCCATTTTGGATAGGACATGATGCCATCATGGGATGAACAATAGCGAGTTCAAGCGAGAGGCTCCATTAGATTACCCGAGATGAGCTGGCGAAGACGAAGAAGGAGCGATGCACAAACATTGCCTGCCATGTCAAGAAGGGCTGGCTCAGCTTCTAATTTGTCACAGCACCTTTCCATCATGAGTTGTGACTCTAAAACGTTTGGGGCTACAGTAAGTTCAGGTACACAAATGCTACTCTCCCAGATTGCTTGCCATCGAGATCATCAAGAGAATTCCAACATGATTTGCTAGCTCCATATCCATTTTCCATGTTAAAATGATTTGTTCCCACCTCTTCCATCCACTGCTGCAAGCTCTAGACTCTCAGTCTCTAAAGTGGAGCGTGTGACTGGTAGCCGGAGGATGGTTTCTATCTTGAACTCGTTGTCCTGTGCCATGGACATTCGCTCCCATTGATCCCACATGTTCGCACACTGAAACCAACCCACCCGTCCCAACCAGTCCTTTCCCTTCGCTAAAGGCGTTTGCTTCACAACAGTCCCAATGGAAGCACGCATGGCTAACATTTCAGCTCGAAATGAATTGGAAGCATAGACCTGAACTTGCAATGCTTGAGTCGCAATGGCATTGCTCTGAACTTAAACATCCTCCAATGGCGCAGGCTGCAAACACGCCTCGTCAAAACGACATTCAACTAAATAGTTCACGCAGCCGACCTCATCAGGAGATTCAGCACACTTTCAATGATTCACACAACCCCCCGAAGGCAACACAAACGAATCCAAAATCTACATTGCACCAAGATGCAGGATCAGGAAGCACCCTTAGGGCGTGGAAACCAGATCACGCTGGTTGGGATGAATCTGTCACTTGCCACTCGTCAATCAAGTGTGAATCAATCAGTCGAATCAGCACGAACCTCTGAGATGAGACCACATGCATCAAAGAGACTCGAGCCAGTCTAAAGACAGCTCCACTTCTCCACGAGTCTCTGATAGCACCTGGAAGGTGATTTTCATGTTTCATCTATTTCATTATATTTCAATATATCTCATATATGTTTATGGTACTCTGCACCCTTCTGCCACTCTGAATTGGCCAAATCAACAGTGTTTGAGATGATGTGCAAAAGTTTCCCTTACCGTGCTGTAGCATCCCACAGTGCATGTGGATGCATGTGGTGTTAAGCAGTGTTTGTGATTGCTGTAGATCCGGGTTGGCCGCCTGGCTGTCAACACCCTCGTCGTGTAGATGCATCTTCCACATGTCTGGTCCACCTACGAGAACGATTAACTGGAACCACGATTGAAGAAGTTATGTGACACTCACACCGAGTACAACAAAATACCAGCCGTTGCTATAGGCTATAGTGCAGAAATATGAAGAAAAACTGCCAAATCAATCGGAAATGATTCAAAATGATGTCAAAATGAGTCAAACACTAAGCCAGCCATTGCAAAACCACACCACAAACCAGCCTGCTACGAGCTGCGAGACTTTTCGAGGCTTTGCAACACCCACAGTGGTCGGCAAGCCCAGCTTGTTCAAGTCACGCAAAGAGACCTCGGACAGTTTCCAAATGTTTAAATGTTTCCAGTGAAATCGGCAATGCGTGTTGTGGTTTGAAGTTTGCTCTTTCCCCTCTCACCATCCAGCTCAACATGAATTTGATGGAGCGGCCATGAGCTTCTGGTTCCAATCATATACAAAAAAGTCATGGAAGTTCCTCCTGTCAAGCTTCGAATCAGCAGGTCACGTTCATCAAATTTATTGACCCATCTTGAACAAGCACGCGACCAAGCACCCAAGGGGAGCTGATTCGTAGGATTAAAGTTTAGGAGAACTTCATGATATCTATGACATGATGTTGAAGACCACTCCTCGTGCCAGCCCCTGGCTCATACCACATTTCAAACCTAAGTAGGGTACAGTAACAAATCAATCTGGAGGTCAAAAACACCCAAATGATTCAATCAAACGCCCAGAAGCTGGACAGCTTCCTGCAGCTGGGCAACTGTAATTTAACTTGCTCTGCACCACGAAGCTGCTCATCTTTTTTGTTCCACATACCTGAGGTCACTTTTGACCAATCAGGTATAAGGTAAGATGACTGGATGTGGATTCACCATTGACCCCCAAATTGCTGACAGGTTACCTGGCTGAAGGGATCCAAAGGACCCTACCTTGATATCCACAAAACCCAAACTTCCTTGCCAACGATTGCCAGCTCTGTGAACTTCAAGGCCTTAGTGCCGATTCCGCAAAAAAAAACAGCAATTAACAATTGATGTAAGAAAATCCGCCACTCCACAAGCAGCAGTTGTAAAAGGTGCCAAGGATAGGACGTAAGGTTTGTTCGCTCCCCACGCTAAAAGATATTGGATGACCTGGGGCTGCTGGGCTGGGAGCTAGTTTGTCTCATACTGGACTTCAAGGCCTACACTGGCAAATACGCGTGAAACGCCCTAAAATGAAAATACCAAAGGTATCTAAAGGTATACACCAGCAGACAATCTGACAAGTAAATCCTTGCCATGCTTTGCTCACTCTTCGCTTGTTCCATCCAAGAGGCAGCGTGTCCTAAGCTTCAATTTGCCGATTGCATCCACGTGCATGCGTACAAAACCCGAGAACAGGCATTCTGCATTCGTACCGGTTCCTGACCCATACGGGGGAAACACTATAGTCAGTGTGGACATAGATTCTCTATATATTTTCTATAGATTCTGACAGGAATCCAGCTCGAATCCTCTGATGCGGTCTCAGTGCGATAGGACTGTTGCCCCAGCTGAACTCGCACGTACGTGCCCAGCATATCCAGGCCGCTCAAACCCTCAGCTTGAGACTCATGCAGGGCAACTAAGCAGCACACCCTGTGATATTGAAATGTGATACCACTATTACAAGCACAACTGGGATATGGTATAAAGCGATATTTCTTGCGTGATCCCAAGCCTTCCCCGGAGGCTGTTTAGACATATGTATGTATGATATGAATTGTTGTCCAGCTGCACAAAAAGGAGAATATAAACATGTGTGAGCAATCGGCTTAAGCTGCAACATAGGCAGCATGTTGGACATCCATAGAAATTCAGTCTTGACAGTCCTGGAAAACCAATGTGCAAAAATGCTTCAGAAAGCTTCATTTAGCATCTGCATGCGATTATGCTGGATGGCATCAAAAAAGATATATGTATGATATATGTATAATTGAAAAACATATATGTTGTAAGTATTACACAAGTTCATGTTTGTGGATGCCTTCAAAATTCTGATATTTTGCGGCTGGCTTTGAGTCCATCAAGGTTTCAGCCATCACATCCCCATCTTGCCTCCATTTGGATTGATATACGGCCCCTTGGTTGCTTCGCTTCCCAACAGCACGAAGAGACGGAAGTGGCTGGACATATCCACTCCTGATGGCTGTGAGGAATGCTGGTTCCTTTCCATCAGTCACACCTAGTCATCACAGTCCTCGGCGCAGAGTTGAAGCCTCACCTGCGAATCTCAGGCCATGTGACAACTGGGTATCAAAAAACAGTTGATGGATTCGCCTGTGGCCACGTTGAAAATAAACGAGCTTTTCGGGCACCCGTCGAAGTAACGTTGGCAACCTGGGATTTTGAAACAGGCCGATATGATTTTGAATTTGAGCATATTCAGCTACTTTGATTCGAAAAGATTGGGAGTCGTTCTTCTTGCTTGCTTTTTCTTTGGTGCTTCTGCCAGCTTGCTTTGAAAGGCATCTGCAATCGATACTATGCAAATGCGACAAAATAGTCAAAGTGGCTCAAAAGCGACTGTAGTCCTACAATCTTAGGACAGTCCTTGTGCAACATGGCCGAAGCTTCAGTGTGAGCCACAATCATGATGGATCCAAACATTCTGTCCATTGGTGTGTTCGTTTGTTGCTTCATTCTTCTTCTTTGGAGTAAAAAAAGCGATATCAGCTAAGACCATGTCACGGCCGTAAATGGGGCATGCAAGGCACCGTAAATCTTCTAGAGTCAAGATTTGGGTTGAATTGGTCGCTGCCTCAGCCAGATACCATTGGCACGTGGCTGCAGCAGCAAACGAATGTGCTTGATGCATCTTGGTGCTATGTCAAGCTTCTTTACATAGTAAGGTTGAGGTCAAGGACTTCGGATGAACCCAAGCTCCAACCACTGTATGTTTCGGGCTTTTTCCCCGCTGCAGCTTGGCGCAACTCTTACACTAACATCAAACGCCGCTGCTGCGAGCATTCTGCAACACCTGGTGTGTCCACGATCTCCTCAAATGCAGCTCCACAAAGGCCAACCATGCCATTCTGGTAAAGGGAGAGGTCCCTTTCTTTACATGAGATCTCCCGGGCATTGTAGCCCTTGCTGCTGAATGGGCCAATGTTTTCAGTGCGATCTCCGAAAAAGTGCACCTTGTTCGGTTGAATGGACACTCCGTGTTGTCGGTACCATTCGAGGATGCCATCTACCGCCTTGGCTGGACTCAACCAAGTGAAGCACCAGAAATTGAGAAATGATGTGAAACATGAAGAACTTCGCCAATGACAGTAGATAATGGGCATGTTATTTTCAAAGAGCAGTGATGAAGAAGCTTTGAAATACTTGGTCAAATCAGATTTCACAATTTGGGCACCCCTGGCTGAAACAATCATTCCTGCTTTAGTTTAATGACTTGATCGAACTAGAATCTATTAGACTCTAATCGCTTCGAATCAAACACCCACATCTCCAGCAGACCGGAAAATTGATGACAAAATCGCTGGGACACATTCTGCTTCCATCGGTTGGGACTGACTAAGACCAACGGGCAGTTCACCCAATTCGAATGGCACCACTGGGACCTTGGCCAGATTTGTCTGATGATAGGAGATGATTGGGAAAAAAAACATGAATGTGCGCCCTGCCAGAACATGTGTTTTGGGAAGTATCAACACATTGATGTCAGAAATGTCAAAGACACAAACGAAAGGTGTTTGATTCATTGATTCAACAATACTCATCTAGAAGCGGATCTGATAAGTACACCAAACCTCACTACCATTTCATTTCATTGATTTATATATCATCCTACCATTCCATGATTCAAAAAACGAGTTGCGCTTGGGGATTGGCTTTGCTGAAATCATCAAAGACTGCACTGCGGAGCACCCTTCGCAGCATCACCCGTCGTAGCTCAGAACCATGTCCGCCAGCATCGCCAGCGGAGACCACACCAAGATAGCAGGAGTTGCAAAAAGTCCTGGACATGGCAAGATTGAAGATGACCCTAAACAAAAACTGGTGCCATCCAGGATGGATGTGAAATAGTAGAGTCAAAGATCAATGCACAAAAAAAAACGTGAAGACACAATCGCACTTCTCCGATTGTCATTGAGGCCAATCATGCCTCTCTCTGGCCCCCCAAGTATGAAAGCCAGAGTAAAAACAAAAGAATGGTTATGTCCATGTCAGGGCTGTGTACCGTTTCTTGATGCCGAACTGGAACCAGATTTGTGATTTCAACCATAAACCAAAATCATCCAAAATCATATTTTTTGCATATATTTGCTGGTTTCTTGCTTCGTTCTGGTTAAGCAAGCCTGGTTCCACTGCTGGTTCTACAAAGCTTTTATCACTAGATTACAGCCTGTTGCATGTATGATTCGAGTTGCTCATTCGAATGAGAGTGTGCATATTTTTTGAGTGGGTCGACAAGTGAATTTCTCAATTCAAAAACTGGTACATCCTTGTGGCAGATTTTGCAGCAAAGTCTGACAATTTGTACCGGACTACTCCGCATGCCCTTTATATTCCATCGCAATCTAGAACTGATTTGACCTGTGGGACTGTTTGGAATGGAGTTTATTACTGTAAGCATGCTCAATCCCTTTATATAATATTTTGTGTTTTTTGCAAAGGCCTTTTGGACCTGTGCTGCTTGAAATCTACTTCATCACAGAAGCTTCAAAGTGATATCGAAGGTCTCCTTTCTTCGGACAGTTTATCACAATGTTCAAGACCTTTGCGGTTTTCCTGCATTGCAGTGACTTCCAAAGGGTCAAAGATTTTTTTTAAGTGCACAATCCCTTCGTTTCGCGCGGAAGCACAAACATCTGATCTGTCCCACACATAAATTCCCAGCTTCCTACAGGTAGAGCACCCGTGCACAGTGGCCACCGCACCCCACCTATTAGCATAAGGATTTACCCACCGGAAGATACCCAACATCTACTGTGCCCCAGGCCATACTGAAATTTCGAACATGCTACCTTGCCGCCGCGGAAGCAAGAGCAAGGAGCAATTGCAATAGCTTGTAATAGCACTCGAATAGCGATAATAAGATGTTTACGAACTATGTAACATGATTGAATCTGACTGCACTTCCTGACAATCTCGGCAGAGCTAAGTCCACTTTCTTCTTATCAGCATCTCCAAAAAAAGTACCATGAAAAGGCATACCCATGATAACCTGGATTTGTTGTATATCGTGATACCAATATGCCTTTGATCGCCCAACGGCTCCTGTTGAGATTTTGAGCTGCAGGGGACAGTGTCAAGGTGCCACCTCCATATGCAGAGTCCCATACGCCATCAACCATCTTGTTGTCTGGACATTTCGAGCCTTCGGCCAAGCCCTGCTTTCCGGTCAGGGTTCGATCCACATCAAAAACGCAAATGCAAGCATTTGGCTCGGGTGTTGGTGTTGTTGGTGTCGGTGTCGTCACCTCATCCTGACAGAGCTGGACGCCACTGAATTTCTGGATCTCAGCCTTAGCTCAAGGTAGGAGGCAAATCTAGGCAATGCACAAGGCAATATGGTGTTTGCACCACGGACAAGAACGAATGCATCTCAAACAATGTCTCATACTACAAAGCACACTGTGTCCGTGGATGGATGTGGATGTGGATGCTACTTTGTGCTCTTTCTTTGGTTGTTTTGGCGAGTGCGCATGGGCATACACCTCCATGTGCACGAGTCAAAGCATTCTAAATATGTGCACTTGCAGTCAGGAATGTAAAAATTATGTCAACAGAATATCATGTGGGTGGGTGCATCTGGGTGTTTTTTGCGCGTGTTTTCTAGGGTAAATTAAATGGATTGCCAAAAAACGGTTGTAGCACCACATAGGCCAACTATGCCATTGCCAATTGAATAGTCACGGGATTGGCAAGAAATCTCTCTCGCATTGTAGCCTGTACCTTGGAAAGGGGGGATGTTCTCTGTACGATCACCGAAAAAGTACACCTTTGCGGCAGGAATGTTAATGCCCAACTTGGCATACCATTCAACAATGCCACCCACCGCATTCTGTTTCAATCCATCTGGCCATCCGAGGACAAGCGGGGAAACCACCTCTCCACTTGCGGACCAGTACGTTGCTTGAGGGTTTGCTGCCGCCAATCTGCTGAAAGGACGGCTGACAAGAACGTTATCTAGCAAATAAGAGCGTTCTGCCGAGCCATCTCCACTGGCAGTACCATGGGACACAATCCCCAAGTAGCAGCGGTTGCAAAACGTTTGATCCAAGGTTTGGGCAGCTTGCGACAGTGTCAACCATCCTCCACCATAGGCTGTATCCCAAACGCCTTGCACTACTTTGTTTCCAGGACATGTGTTGAGATCACTTTGCCTCCCAGTCAGAGTTCGATCAATGTCAAAGACACAAAGACAAGGATTTGGATGAGGTCCTGGAGTTGTTGGAGGTGCTGTTGATGCGTCCATGGATGTGGTGGTTGGTTCGGGATCTGTGGGACTATAGCAATAGTCAAACCCGCGTACACCTCGTCCAGAACATCCAGGCACCGCCTCCCAACGGTCGCGCTGAAAGCATTGGAGGCCTTGAGCACAGTCTGCATCTTCATCGCAGTCTCCAGAACAAACCGGCATATTTTGTCCACCATTTGGTCCAAAGCTACTATCCAATGGTGGCGAACCATCATCCTCATCACAAGCTGGATCATAGCAGTAATCCATTTGTGGGTAGCTTAAGCCACCAGAGCATCCTGGAACTGCTTCTCCCACATCTCTCTGCTTGCATTTGAGTCCTGGTGCGCAATCTGTGTCATCATCACAGTCCCCCTGACACTGTGTCATGTTTGGAGCTCCGTCCGGGCCACGACTGCTATCAAAACGACGTGGCACACATCCAGCTTGCTCCGGGATGTCTGGGTTATTGTCTGGCTCTGCAGACACCAGCCATAGAAGCAAAGAGCAAGCGAACAAGCGCATGGCTTAGCCTTTTTGCGAAGCTGGCGCGTTCGGGATGCAGAGCTCTTTTCTTCAGTGGCTGCGGGGAGAAGAATGTAACGAACATGAATCAACGTTGAACAACGCATCAAAATGCTAGTATTGCTAGTTAGTTGTAAGCTTTGCACCTACACAGCAACTTCAAGAAAGAATCAACTCGGCCAAGCTACAACAACCCTTAAGATCCCCAGTGGTTTTGCATCACGAAGGGTTGCAGTGTCAACCACATCTTCGTCATCCACAAGAGGGATGTTGATCACCTTGCACGAGAGCCAGTGAAAAGTATCAGGTGGACCAACAAGGAATGGTTGGAACAAGCTTGTCAGGGTGATTGCACCTCCTAGGATAGGCACTCTGTCTTACAAAGACTCTAAGTGAGAAAGGCCAGAAATTTGCTCTCAATCAAATCAGGCAATACAGGTGACGTTCGTTGAAACTCCTTGTCATACAAGCTACATTTGGCAACAAGAGCGCTGTCGTCATCACCGAAGACAGCAAGTCTTGGAGTTTTTGCTTCAGAAATGGCCAGTTGGATACCTGCATTCGTGGACAAAGCCAGATCCCAATGGAAGAACATGTTTTCCAAAGGCTTGAAGAAACTAAGCAGAATCCGTCACCTGACTTTACTGCCTACTGTAAGTTTCATGATCCTTTGATCTCCTATCTGCTATGGCATAGCATGGACAGGACGAGCATTTCACCCAATTGGAATGAAGTTAGCTGTCCCAAAGAAGGGCATTGCAATTCCCAGTGCCTGAACGGGACCACAGTTTACACGGAAGTCAATCATGGGGGCATCAACGAAATACACGACAATGCCTGCCACAGCCAACGGACGGAGAAGAGGAAAAACAAGCGAGTTATTGACACACATTGGACACGCTTCCAGTCTTCTGAAGCCACAAAAACGATGTGAGAAATTTTACGCAAAACCAGCATAGCCTCCAACCACCGGGAGCTCGTTCAGCAAGGGCTCCAATCTTATGACAGCACCTTTGCAACTTGGCAAACTTGATGGTGAAGCTGTTGTTGGGAGCTGAGGGACTCAGGCCCTGGCTGCCTTTCATTGAAAGATAGCTTAAGCCAGCACTGAAACCAAGGAGAGATATAGCGATTGAAACTTCCGACCTGAAAACCCAACATGCACAAACTATCAAGACTCATGTTTTCTGCGTAGTTCTGTCTGCTGGCTCTCAGGTTTGCAAGTCTTTGATGTCCATACAGCATATTACAGCATGTTTTTTACTTTCCTTAATTTTGTTCACCTTGTCCTGTCAAGGTACTCCAAATTGAAGGCGACACGAAGTTCCACTCCCTGACGTTCCACACTCCTACAAGGAGCATCAGAAACTTCAACTCCAAGGACCTGCGGGACGCCACGTCCAAGTTTGAAGCGCTGAAACCTGAAGCTTCTCCTTAGCAACGAGGCTCATGTGAAGGAGTTGATCAATAGTAATAACGCATCACATGGAAGTAGTAGTAGTAGTAGTAGTAGTAGTAGTAGCAGCAGCAGCAGCAGTGGTAGTAGTAGGGTGTAGTGTTAGGGTAAATTAAGTGATCGCAACAATGCAATAACAGATGCAGTATTCACAGGCTATACACACATAATATCTTCGCCGATTCATGGATCAGGGACGATCAGGGTCAATTACAGGATCCAATCGCTCGGTGCGATTGGAACAGAATCTGTCCTGTCATGTTTCACGATGGCAACCCCATGATTTAGAGCGCATAACCGTAACCATAGTTGCCACATTGTGCCATAAAGATAACAGATAAACCATGATACACCAACAATCGCCACACGAACACAGCTGGTTAACCTTCGGAACCCTGCAATATCCTGGGATGATGGAAAGGCCTATGAAACGCGGAGTACAAATCCGGGGAACAAGATTCCAACCTGCCAAGCAACAAGGGTCCTGGAAGTGTCTCTTGGATCTTGGACTGAACTTCCTCCATCATGAACCTGAAACCCGACAGAATGGAGCGCCTCATTTCCTTCATCATATATAGAGTTTATATATATATATATATACATATGCATATAAACACATGTGGCATTATCATGAATTGTCTGGAAATGAATTTGTCTTGATTGGGGCAATCCACTCTCAGATGTTTGTTGAAAGTGTCCTCTCCTTCTAAAAACTCCATCCTGATTACAGTAATTTCGTTGAAAGTGAGACTGCATGGGTCAAATCTCCAGCAGCAACAACCTGCCTCTCCACCGCGATGTTGACTTTGGGCCAGAGAATTTGCAAGACGTCGTGCAAGCATTGAAGGCTTGGACCATGGGTCCCGTGCTTTAAGGATGAGGTCGCCTGCCAAGAACCCCCAAAATCAAAGAAAACCACAGTTGCAGCAAAACCCTGGGGCCTATGCAGTAAATCATTAATCCAGGCTGGGTTTGGATTGAAAGCAAAGAACAAACATGAACAAAGTATGTACACAAAGTCATCTTTATTCATTGTCCCAAAAAAAATTTACATGAACATAGCGCTGTGTGAATGCATGATCTGAGTCTCAAGTATTCATTGATTTTGATTGCACCTTTCTTTCTTTGTGTGAAGTGTATATGTTGGGTTTCCAAACCACAAGGAAACCCATCACAGAACGAGGAAACCCGGTGGCCTGTATGTCGAACAAGGTACTTCGTCGAAACAAAGTGTGACTTCGAGGCAGCTGCTTCAAGTCCCTGCACTGACGGGACTAACATACTGTCACAACAAGGGGAAACTGCACCCTCCGGAAAATCTGAATGATCAATACGAAAGCAATGGACATACATCTTTAAATGGTCGGTTTACTTCAGTTTTAGTTTGATGAAAGCGCGTGTGTCACATCAATAAAAAGCATAGGGCGTTTGTAAGGCGTAATACACTGTAATGTGAATATCATATGTAACATGTATGCGTATATTCATTTATGGCTTTATTTATCTGTTCACTTATCTATGCATTTGTTTCTTTATTTTTATTCATCATCAATATATTTGTGTTTGTTTACTTGCTCATGTCGTCGTTTTATTTATCTTTATCTTTTGATTTATCTATTCAATTCATTCATCTATTCATTTTCCTTATTAGTGTATTTATTCATTGATTTATATAATTTTATATAAATATAATATATTGCGAGTGCATTCTTCCAACATTTCCATACACCTCCCTTTCTGAAGCTTGCAGACTTGCACGTTTCACGAAATTCTGAGCTAAGTTCATGGGTGTCTCTGGATCCTACCTGCACTGGCATATCTGGCAACTCAAATGCCTCTCAACACAACGACGTACTGAATACTTCAAGCTGGTGCCCTCCAACGATAACTTTTGCAGCTTCGAAAGTTCCGCAAAAATTCCTTCAGGAAGTGCACTGAGCCTGTTGTTTCCCAAACTCAAAATATTCAGCTTGGAAAGTCCGGCAAAGATTCCTTCAGGAAGTGTACGGAGCCTGTTGTTGTAGAGGTACAACTTTTGCAGCTCCGAAAGTCCTGCAAAGATTCCTTCAGGAAGTGTACGGAGCCGGTTGTCGTAGAGGTACAACTTTTGCAGCTCCGAAAGTCCTGCAAAGATTCCTTCAGGAAGTGTACTAAG
>DF239757.1:19076-76997 GCA_000507305.1 Breviolum minutum Mf 1.05b.01
ACAACTTTTGCAGCTCCGAAAGTCCTGCAAAGATTCCTTCAGGAAGTGTACTAAGGCTGTTGCTAGACAAATCAAAGACTTGCAGCTTGGAAAGTCCGGCAAAGACTCCTTCAGGAAGTGCACTGAGCGTGTTGTTGCTCAAACTTAAAATTTGCAGCTTGGAAAGTTCGGCAAAGATTCCTTCAGGAAGTGTACGGAGCCTGGTGTTGTAGAGGTACAAGTTTTGCAGCTCCGAAAGTCCTGCAAAGATTCTTTCAGGAAGTATATGGAGTTGGTTTGAGCTGATGTCCAGCACTTCCAGTTGGGTTGCTTCCAGGAAGGTGTCTTGATCCAGTCGGTGGATTTCATTGCCGCTGATGTCCAACACTTTCAGGTGCGGATTTCCCTGGAGAAATCTTCTTGGCAGCCGTTCGATTGAATTGCCACCTTGAAGCGTAAAAAGATTTACTCCGTCGGCGTCCTCCTTACTGCCCAACAAAAGCTGCTCCAGGGACGGGAGATGTGAGAGGTGTGCTACGGAGATCTGTGTGAGTTCATTTTGGCTCAGAGACAGCACTTCCAATCTTTTCAAGCCGAAGAAAGAGTCCTCATGCAAGCTCCGAAGTTTGGCGCGGCCCAGGTCGAGAACTCGCAAGCAAGGCAAATCCTTGAAACACTTGGAGGTCAATTGGAACAAGGAGCTGTTGGCAAGAGAAAGTTGTGACACTTGACAGCCTAAAGGTTTGAAAACATTCTGGTCCATGCCGGTCAGGTTCCTAATGGCCAGCTGCTGTTGCTGCAGCTGGGCTGCCAAACCACAGCTTTGTAAGTGCCCCGTGTCACAACGGCATGGAAAACATGCAAAGTCACCTGTGTGTCCAGGGTAGAAATCTGGAGAAAAGAGCAATGCAATGAGCACAGCGACCAAACATGGCGAGTAGACATACTTCAGGCAACGTTTCAGCTGCCACACCCAAAGCAGGTCTTGCCAAGTTCCCTGACTTTGGTGCCGAACTTTGTCTTTTTCATGTCTTTGACTGGCGGTTCTCTCCAACAATCGGCAAGCACAGCACACATGCGAAATGCTGATATAAAGAGCCAAGTATTGCAGGAGGCCCGAAGGAAAAGCAAAGATCGGGCTAATACCTGGGGCAGGATTTGGCACAACACGACACCGAAAACTCCCGATGCATTCGGTGCAAGGCCGTCTACCTCAAACAAGTCGCTCACAATAATTTAATCTCAAGCCTAATAGCAAAGAATCAAAAATGGAAAACCTGAACCCTCTGGGCATTCAATCGGTGCAGCAGTTTAGCACAATGTACTCCGTATTCATTTATACGACTAGTCCCAAAAAAAACACAAAAATCGCAGGCAGCTCCAAACCAAGCGGTAGCAACCGCGCGTACCGGCTCATGCAGTCAAAACGGCCATAGCCCAAACCGTTGAAAGGAGTGGCTGTAGCCGCTTTAAGCGGCTTTAGGTAGCTCTTGGCTCTTTTCGCAGCAGGGTATTTCAGGTACCGTGAAATCAAGAAATACCGAGTAGTACCCAGGCGAGCTAGGGGCAGAAGTTTTACAGCGGAGGTACCTATTATAAGTCAACGATGTAAGTTCGAGAAACGGTAGTATCCCCCCAACTCCACCCCATCCGCACCCCGCAGCATCTCTTCCGTGCACGAGTCTCCACATGAACACAACTACACACGCAGAAAAATACAAGCCCAAGCATGTCCAAACACAATTCCAAGATGGTGAAGCCAAGCAATTCTTCACCAAGGTGCGATTACTAAAGTTGAGACGTTGGATCCGTCCAAAGTTTCCAGAGACTGATACCTCCAAATGCAACTCTGTCATGCCGATCGCAATTAGCAGCAAGTAGGTCAGAACATATCCAAGGTCCAGGCACACGTCCAAAAAGGCAGACATGTAGCGACATCCGTATATCTTCGGCGAAATGAGAAGGGCCGTTGGATATAGGCTATTGAACAAGAGGAGGAGCCAAAATGTCCAGAAAATGCTCTTCAATGCCCATGTTGCGCGACTGTCTTGTTGTACCGCAAAAATAGTAACGCCACCCAATAAATGCAGCTTACCAAGTGCTTGAAGCAGCACTGTTAACGCTTGCAAAGTAGCTACTTTGAGATCATAGTGCAGTCCTGCAATTCCAAAGTAGCGTTCATACAAGATCTGAGACAATTTCCATTTTGAAGATCTTGGGCGTGTCCGTGCTAGGTCGTGAGCAAAAACAATCACAAGCACTGCATACGGTGCAGCCAAGCACACAGCACGCCACCATGACGTAGTTTCCATGATTGACTCCGTGTTTCTGAGTGCAAGGAGGTTCCGAAAATGATTTGGGAGAGAAGCTTGCAGATCAGATGGACCATAGCGGAGGAGGTATTGGCACATGAAATAGGCTGCGATGAGCAAAGCCATGAGACGCACAAGCGCCATAGAAAGCCGAAACACTGGATGCAATGGTTTTGTTGCATTCGCGGTGCTATCTACACTTTGAAGCCATCTTCGCGGCTTTGCTTCATCCAAAAGGCCAAAACTGTCGGCTAAACGACACAAGCCGCTGAGGTCTTTCTCCAACTTGGCCAAAGGGGTGACGAGAAGGACCACTGTGGCAAGATAGCCTGAGTTGCAGCGGCATCCGCCCAATTAGATTCCTGAACATTCTTTGATATCTTTTGCCCTCTTCGCGATCTTACACTTGGTATAGATAATGAAAGATACTGCACCTATATTTCTTACCTGGATTCAAAAGAGTTCACTCGAGTGTTTGCAACATCAAAGCAATGAGATTGATTGAGAATGCTAGGCAAGAAACAATCCATGGAGAGCACAATCTTGCCGCATCTACGTTCCTCCTCCTGAGCAAATCCATCCCACAAGGCTAGGATCCTCAAAGGCTCTTCTTCGCTTTGAAATCTTTTGCTCAAGGTGGCCCACACACTTTGCACCTGCTGCAAAGATTCGCAGGATATCTCACAGGAGAGAATGTCCAAATAGTGGTCCGCTCCTGCACTTGCACGAAAACATCATCATTGAGTATGCTTGCTGCCAATCAATGCAACCAAGCGAGGATGAAATGCCTGACTGGAACATTGATAAGAAAGAAAGTCCAACAAAACTCAAAAAATGCGTCGGTATGTGTCAGTGAACATGATGCAAAGAATCGCAATGTTCAAAAAGCCCAAGCCTATAGGTACAATCAATCACAAACCCCATCACAAGTATTCTCAGATTTGCGTCCTTGGCAGTCAAGGTCAGCCAAGCGTTTGATTGTCGCCTTGACGATTGGCCCATCGACAGCGTGGCGCAGTGCATGCCTTGAGACTGAATCTGGAAAAAACGTCCGAGATTGCTGAGTAGTGATTAGCAAAGGATTAGTAAATGGAGTAGTAAATAGAGTGAGCGCCTTCCCCGAAGTGATTTATAAAGGGGGTAGCAAATAAAGTGCATGGTACAACTTTTGGGGTCAATTTTTGGGAGTGGTGGCAAACAAAGATTTCGTTTCCTGTTCATGTCTCATTTGTTTCCTATTCACTTCCTATTCCGACGTATTTCCTATCTATTTCTGGTTCGTTTCCTATTAGCTTCCAACTCATTTCCCTTATGTCCTGTTCATTTCTTAAATCCTGTTCATTCCTATGCATTTCCTACTCATTCCTAATCATTTCCTATTCATTGCTTTTTCTGTCCTTTCGTTTCCTTTTGGATCTCCTATTAAGGGGAGGCCACAAGAGCCTGTAAAAGTGATTAATGGGGGGGTAGTAGATAAAGTTTGGGGCTTGGATGCCTAATCATTTCCATTCAATTCCCTTCAATTTCTATGCATTCCCATTCATGTCCTTTTCATTTCCTTATAGTTTCTATTCATTCCTATGCATTTGTTTTTCACTTCTTTATCTTCTTTTCAGTTCCTTTCACATCCAAACTTATTTGTAAAAAGTTGACTAGTAAAGTGGTCGTAGCGAAAGATTTGGGCTGGCTGATGTCTTGATGTAATCAAGAAGCAATTGGGAAATGAAGGGAAAAGAAACGAAGTGAGCGGACATGAAGAGAAGAAACGAAATGAAAGGAAATGACAGCAACAGCAAAAGCAGCCAGCCAGCCAACACCAGTACATAATCCAGGAATTACATAATCAATCGCACATGAAGATCCCTTACATGATCAATTGAAAAAGTCCATCTCCTACCCCCAATTGTTTGGGGGGTAAATAATCACTTCCCCACAGAAATATGCTCCACCAATATTTGCCGGAAAGTTTGGCAAATGCTGCCGCCCAAGTTCACTCTTTGTTCTAGGTTTCTACCAACATAGAATTATATACATGCTGAGTGTTCCCCCATGCAATATACAACATGAGTGGCCAGACCAAAGCTATTTTCCCGTCACTGGCAAACCAAAGTAAGGCAATGGACTACAGGAAATTGATGACTTTAGTGGTCCAGTTGTACCTCTGAGACGCACAACCAAAAGGGCCACGGAAACTAGTTCTACATGTTGAAACTCTTGTCATCTGTTGTCACTTCGCATCCGAGAATCTCAAATCTCTCGAAGTGCATCCTGGCTTGAAAAAAATTGCTTCTCCTTGGCTTGTGTAAGGATCATACAAATGCACCAGCAAGCAGTTTTGGATTGTTTTTGTTCAAACTCTACACTATGTATGCAGCCTCAATAAGTTAGACTCATATACACATGCAAAACCAGTGACGGTATGTTGTGAAACTATGTGACAATATGCTGTCGAAGCATCAAATCCACCACATTCTCTTGTCGCACATCTTTGATGCTACGATAGTCATCTGCGCAAGTCCCAAAGACCAAAGAAGGCTGCGACAAGTTTGCAGGCTGAAGCACCTTCACTACTGTCAAGTCAGCTGAGCAACAGCAAAAACACCAACAAATGATGCCAAAAGAACAAAACAAGGAATGATATCAACCAAGAATGTTCCAGCATGTTCGATTCCAGCTCCTGCTTTGCCCTGAAAAGCAATGAACAGTATCTATGCAAGGCCTGGCCACAGGACTTCTAATATGTTTGAACTACATGGCCATCGTGGCTATCTTAGACCAATTTTTTTCAAACCGCAGCACCTGTAAACAAACAGCTTCAGCCGCCAAAGCCAACTCCAGAGTGGCTCGCTGCATCTGATCGAAACGCAACACAGCATAAGAGACACCGGCGAAAAGCAGCGAGAGGCGAGGCAAATTGAGGCGGCAGAAATATCTGTGAGCTCTGCAAGACCGATGCATAGCATCGGATACCTAGGGCCATCAGTTTGTCAATGACTTTCAGCTATCGGAGTGACAATACATCTGCAATCAGGTCGCACTGATGAGAAATTGAGATTGCAAAAGCAACGCATACATGACTAAAAGATACTATAAAAGCTTGCACTGTCTCGGTCTTGAGTGGTCTTGAGATGATGAAATGCCCAAAGTGAAGCAATTAAGATCTAGCAGCACTGGAAATTGGTCTGTAAAAAATGAAACCCCAAGGACCTAAGACTATATTTATAAGATCGGACGATCGGGTGGGGCAGGTGTAGTTTTGAAAACAATTCTGATGCAGTCTAGGCACAAAGAGACAATGATCAAAGCCAGCAAGGCTCTTGATTCGATATCTGCCGCAGCCTGCACCAAGAAAATCAGCAGTAGCTCTGACCATTGAAAAGCCTCAAGCAACGCTCTGGACTCTGGACATTCAAAAATGTCAAAAGAATTCACGAGAGAGAAACTGGAAACTGATCATGAAGGACATGACCACACATGCAAGAATATCACACAGAGGTCCACTACGTCCCCAACAACACAAACAAGTACTCAGACCCAATTGATGCCGGCAAGTGTGTATGGCACCGAAATCCCAATGACGAGCTGTGGCAACCGTGGCACGAGATGACATCTCGAGAAGAATTGGCGGTGAAATCGAGAAAGGCGATGAGAGTTGCAATAGCCATGCATATTTGCGTGGAAGTTCTTGCAGCAATTGCAGGGAAACACATCCTCAGAGGGAAACAAATTAAGTGTGTAAAGATCATCCACAAGCAGGTTTCCGTGGGTGAAAATTGGACCTTCTATGCTTGCTTGGCTAACAAATGCTAACAGGATCGAATCCTCAACATCCCTGAGAGTGCATGAGAAGACCTGGCGGACCTGGCATTGGCCAGGATGACCCAGCAGCTGCGGACGAGCTTCACTTCGCTCGAAGGAAGCTTCGCTGGTGTGACCGATCCGCTGGGCACATGGCCCTGCATTCGGCCCTGTGTGGAGCCCGCACGAATCCGAAGGAAATCACTGGGAGTGACGTGCGTTCAGACAGGAGATCTCATGATGAAAAGAACGAAAAGCACTGCAAGGACATCTTTTTAGGAACAAAAAAGTGCGAGACATGATTTGACATTGATTTGACGATTTCACCTACATCCATCTAGATCGTAGATGCCAGACATCATTGAAGAGTATTGAACGACAATTTGCCAATACTGAATTCAATTTTGAACATTCAACTTCATACTGGACTCGCCTGTCTCAAAGTGCTGTTGCGAAGAGCAAGCCTGCTCAAACACAAGACGAGCTTAATTTTTGTTGCTCAAATGGAAACACCCGCTCAGCCGCTCAGCGCAGGAATCCATTAGAATCCAAGAGAGCTGAAGCCCGGAATAGTGGCTATAAACGGCTTGACAGCAACTTGTCAAAAAACCGGGATGCTACAAACAACCATTTGCAAAGATAGCACAAAAAGAATAAAAGAATATCGAATAATCAGACTTCGAATTCTGAAAGCAAGAGAGTTGAGGAAGCAACATGGGCCAGGACTTTTAACACAGCATGTAATGGTTGGAATTTGTGCAAATCCCCGAAAGTGCCTCCAGCTGCTTTGCCAGAGCGCCCCAGGCAAGGCATCCTAGGGTTTGAGTCCAGCTGCTTGTATCCTGTTTCAGGATGCTGCAGGCAGGGGCTGTGAGGCTGTGAAGCTACTTCTGTGAAATCATCGGAGGATTCTTGAGGGGAGGGTCTAAGACCTCAACCGCAACAAAACCTGCGTGAGAAAGCGATAAAACCGCAAAAACAATGGACTGGAATGAAAAGCAACCAACAAGAAATGAACACTGTTCATAAAGCTATGCGACTTCAATATATTCAGTAATTACTTAGCATATCTCAGCATCCATCACCCGTGTCGTCCTCGATGTGAACCCATGTGTGGGAGCCATGCCCGCTACGTTTCAGCTTTTGGGTGGCAACGAGCCTCGGCCGACTTCAAACTTCACCAGCTGCCGCATCTTCCCAAAGCGATCTAATACACGCGAATACACACACCAGAATCCACAATATGTTTGAAATCCAATCGTATCTATTCAATTCTATTTGTATCGACATGGTATCTAACTGCCGGTTGATATTCTCTATTGATACTCAATCATACCTCATGAATTCTGATGATACCTGATGGTGCCTGATGATATCAAATGCAATCTGTTCTAAAACTCTCTCTCTCTCTCTCTACTGCACTGATATTTAAACACTCATGCCCAGTGACATCTAAGAATACATGAGAATACCTCAAAATATTTCACACCACTGCATCTAATAACATAGGTTCATGGTATGAGCTCACGTCCAATGATCTGATGCTCCATGCATGTCTGTGCCAAGTTTCAATGCTTTCTTGGAAGCTCGCGGTACCAGCGGACAGCCGTGAACATAAAGGACCAGCTCGTGCAAATGAAGCTTCCACAATGCCTCGTTGCCATAGCCAAACTGGATATCCTCCAAGTCTGGGAGGTTCGAAAACCACAATTCGAGATGTTGCAAGGAAGGCCCAGTGAGGGCTAGCAACCCAGAGACGCGTCGCAAAGAGCCTGTGAAGCGAAGGACTAAGGTCTTCAGGCTAAAGGAAAGCGAAGTGTTCTCACTAAGGTTTTCCAAATACTCCAGGCCAGTATAGCCAAGATCCAGTCGCAAGCTTTGCAATCGACTTGGCATGTGGTCCAACAAATTAGATAAATGTCGCTCATCGAAACATTGGCAGCCTGTAAGAGATAACTGGACTTTGGTCCTTTCTTCATCTGACCGCAGTGCTTGCAAGAGCCTGGATGGGTCATAGCCTTGCCGGTATGAGCTGTCAATAGTGGCAAGCGCAAAATGTGACGCCAAAGCTTTGTTGACAACGTCGTAGTTTGGATGCCCAGTTGGAATATTGCTGTTCAATTCCAACGTTCTGGCCCGCGGAAATGCAATACTATTCAGGATCCTTGTCCTATCCTCCTCCCTGGAAGCTTGTGCAGCAGCAATGTTGACAGTTAAACCTTTCTCAAGCACATCCATTGGAAAAGCTTGCTCGCGCTGTGATTTGCGAAGCAAACCCAGAATTGGCAAAATGCGGCCTTCAGCCCCAGCTAGGCCATCGGTGATAACATGGGCCTCATGAACTGCATCTGTAGCAGCTACATCCAGCAAGAGATTGTTGGAATCACGCTCCTCCACCTTAGTCTGACATTTAATTATAAGAGTCCCGTCTGAACAACCACAACAGAGCTGACTTCCTGCGACTTTGACTTTCACTTGAATCAAATCCTATCGATTGGCATCGGTTTGATGACCTGTGATGATGCGACTTAGCAATTTATTGAAGTCATCAATTAAGTGGTCGACCGCGATGGACTCCTCAAAACAGCACCAGATTCGAGAAAATGGCGTGGCATTGGAATCCAAAACTAATAGAACTCCATGGGAGAGCTGCATAGCCTTGTAGAAGGATGTTTTGCGAGGATTGTCTGAGATGGCATCTTCTAATACCCACTGATTGTTAGCATAGGCGCACACCCAATAGGGAGCCAAAGCTTGGGTCACGGAAAGCTCACGGATGGTTGCATGGCGGCGAAGGCACGCCAGAAACAGCTTGATTGGCTCAAGCCAGGCGTGGGAGACGAACCAAAGCGGCACCTGAGCATCGGCGTTCTCTGCCACGAGCCTTGGTTTCTCACCAAGGCCAATGGAATGTAATAAGCCCAATGCTGAAATCTGTGATAATCTCAAATTCCTTGATATTTAATCATTTTGCGTTTTGTTTCTTTGGCCATGCTCAAATCACCAATAGGGTTAATGATATATCTGTCATTTATATCAATGTATCACACCATGATATCTCCTGCGCGACCTTCTCAGGAAAAATATGAGAACTTGTTGCCGAGCAGCTCCACATAGCTGCAGCCGGTGCCATGTGAACTGCCCGGCACGGCTGCCGTAGCAGGTCGGATGATCCACTCATCTGCATGATATAGGTTGAAGGTATCGAAGGACAAGGGTCTGCCATGCTCCTCACCAAAACTTGCTGCCCAAAGTCCAGGCTTACTCACGCCAATCATGCCATACACAAAAGCTAGCAATGCCTGGATTTGTGGAATGGTGATGCCACTTCTTTCAGTCGGAATCTGTAGACGTCCAGGCCCCGCCAGCAAGGAGTAATTTGCGAAGGCTAAATGGTCGCCATCTGGCACCACATCA
The DNA here is from genome assembly GCA_000507305.1 of Breviolum minutum Mf 1.05b.01. NCBI lineage: Eukaryota > Dinophyceae > Suessiales > Symbiodiniaceae > Breviolum > Breviolum minutum. The sequence goes on from DF239757.1 coordinate 28,583, forward strand.
GAATGATTGAATTTCTTCAGGCCGGAGGAGAGCAATGTGTGGCCATGACAAGGCACATCTGGAAGAGTTGCCCAAACTCTTTCAATGATTTCTCCTTGCAGGCAGCGGAGAAACATTGATGTTTGGCTTCCTATACTATTATAAAGTATGAACATGATTGAAGATAGTGTCTTGCAATTTGCAAATTGACAGAACGTGACAAAACAACAAGAAATCCAAAAATCTCCTGCTGTGGAACCGTTGTCCACAACAACGTGAACAGCTCCATGGAGCACATGAATTTTCCGAGTTGACCCTGCCATGGCAGCTACTTGGGCCATGGCAAATATGCCATCTACAATTGTGCAGTTCTTGTGGCACGATCCAAGGACATGACGATATGACCGAAATGACGGATTGCATGTAAAATTTGCAAATGTCTGGTAGAAAGCAAGTAAGCAAGCAAACATCAGTAGCATCAGTAGACTTTCTCGATCCAACATGATGTCCTATTCCATAAATGCTTGTGTGTGTGTGTGTGTCACTGTCACAGCTCAAAATTGCGCGAAATGGGCACTACTCCGGGCTTTTGCCGGACCAAAAATGTCAACTCCAGGCTTTGCCGGACCAAAAATGTCAAATGCCTTCGAGCAGCGGGATGAACACATCAAAAACCATGGTTTTGTGTTCATACTTCTTGGTTTCAGGGTCCCTGTTCCAACCTGTTCTAAGTCGCATTGCCAAACAAATTGCGTTCGAGCGTGCACACTTGCAAGCGCTTTACGTCTTTTCATATGAATGTTCCATCGTCCGGCAAGAGTCAAACACAAAACGTGTGAAATCCACTTTATATTTGCCTGATATCTCATTTGCATTCAGTGTCTATATGAAAGTCGCAGTAGCTATGGCAGTAGCTAGTAGCCAGTAGCGAGCAGCGGTAGCAGAAGCAGTAGCCAGTAGCAAAAGCAGTCGCAGCAGTAGTAGTAGTAGCGGTAGCCAGTAGCAGTAGCACTAGCCAGTAGCAGTAGCCAGTAGCAGTAGCAGTAGCAGTAGTGGACATTTCATGACTTTTGCTGTCATGCTTGATCTCCGTAGTCTCATTTTGTTTTTGTTCCTAAGGGGTGCTCCGGTGATGGTTTTTGCAGCAAATGAAGGCTGCACCTAAGCAAGCTCCCAAGGGCATCAGCTTCTTCTTGAGAACCTGAATTGCCAGAAACGCCACTGGCAGCGGAAGAAGTGGATGAATCATGCTGACGTATGTGGAAGTTGTTTCCGTTTAAATTGAACCTGGTAACAAATTTTGGCCAACTGGAGAGTTTGGCAGGGATTTTAATCAACTAAAATCGATTACGCTGGTGCATCGCCTATGAAATCCTAATGATTAATGGGTACGAGATGAATAACTATATCTGAAGCGTTCCGTTTTTTTGTGTTCAAAACACTTTGACATCTTTGGACTCTGTTCAAACTGGCTTGCAGCATCGTCTCCCCGATGCTCTGCTCCCCCTTCTGTTTCTCCCAGTTCTGAATTCATCCGGCACACTCCCACGGACAAAAGGAGCTGCAGCTTCACAACCTCAGAGGAAAAGGTCCGGGTAAGAAGTTGTTACAAAATGAGAATTCATTAAAAATGCCTGCCAAAAAAAGGTGCTTTACACTAAATATATACATCTAAAAATACTGATATCTACCTCGCCCTGGGCCAACAAAACCTGCATAGCATAGCATACCAGTTGTTCTCTGGAGTTGCAGTACTATGAAATTCATTCCATTCACTTAGCATGACGATAAAGTTACTTTTTTCCTACAAGTTATTATGCTGATTTACAACAAATTCTTACGTGACATCGGTTCACATATTTTGCTTACTGACTATTGTGTAACTAATATCCCGGGACATGATTACCATAATTTGAATTGTTTTTGGTGTCCGCATGAATTGGTTTTTCGTCTCTGCAAGAAACTCAGTTCCTCTGGTTCTGGGTGAGGTTCCAGAACCTCCTCTGATTGCAGCTGAGTAGGTAGGGCTGGCCTCACAATTTTCCAAGGAGAACAAGTCATGATCTCATGCCTGAATCTCCTGGAAATCATATGCTAAAATCACAAGAGCTGGCCGAAACCGAGCCACAAGCTGAATGAGAAACATGAAAAAGATGGAAAAAAAATGCATCAGTTACATCTGTCAACAAAACAACATGCTATTTTATCAGTTTCTTCTGCTCTCCCGAGTCACTCTTCACATTCGTCTTTCTCAAGTGGCTCCCGAGGCAGGTCCGGCAAATTGGAGGGTGCTTCCTGCAGAAAATTGTTGCAAACACTGGTCCCACATGGCACTGTGGCAAGATGTGGCAAGATTCTGACACTCTCCTCATTCCATAAAGTGCAGCAACAAGTTCCACACCTGAGTTCAATCGAGTTGTGCCCCGTGGCATTCTACACCTATGGTTTTCACTCTTGATTCCTGATTCTGTACAGCGGGAAAAACGTTGTAGGGGCTGGCTTATGCCTTTGTATAAAACTATCCTGCAAACACATCACCTTTTCTAAAGCGAGCAACATCTACCATCTGGATGCTTTTATGATCACTGTTGCACAGCTAAAAAAAATCTTGCCAAGGATGGGAGATGCAGGAATCTGCATGTTCCCAGCTACGATATATACAAAGGCACTTGATACCGACTTGATCCTGCCGAGTGTCTGAATCATGGCCCTAAAGGGATATGCAAAGGACGTGCTGGTCAGGTCGGAGAATGCGGCGTCATGAAGCACCTAGGGATCCTCCAACTTCATCCCCTTTCAACAGTTGGCTTGAGCCAGAACGTTCAAGGAGAAAAAGGAGCTTCATTCATACCTCAAGATCCCTAAGACCTTGGGCGTGGTTCGCTCAGGTGCAAATCATTTGTTTATGAAGTGTACTTGCTGCTGTACAACTTGCGACACTACCATTGGCTTCAGCAAAGACTTAGAGAGAAACAGATAGGAAAATTGCCCCATGGCTCAGACCAAATGACACAAAAACAGGTGGCAAGAATCAAAGCTTGATACGGCGACCACTGATTGCAAAGGCAGCAAAAACAGAAGAATCTAAATCTAACGACCCCCAGTTGCACCGATATCATCCTTCTACCTTCTGGCGGGGCGAGTTTCAGAAAATGCCATTGAACATCATTCATCATGATTCAACATACCCAAACAAACCACCCCATCCTTACATTTCTGAGTTTCAGACAGGCAAATGTTTCTTTTGGGACTCTGACCACCACTGCAGCTTGGCAGTTAGTTGGCACCAAGCTGGATGTTCACCTGTCAAAACCAAAGGCTTGGACGGTGGCATGGCCTATGGACATCTAGTTCTTCAGCTGAGCCTGCACCAACTGAAGTAGTTCCAGAAGCAATGCCTGATGCGAGCACAGTGGGATGTATCAGAATGAGAATAATGAAGACCTGAATATGAAGAATAGAAACAGAGACAACTAAAACTGGAAGTCTTGAAATTTGCTTCCCAAACTCTTTAGATCTTTGGGCGTCTCTTTGTCTGCCTGACTTATGTTCCTTCGCTGCTTTACCTGGGCACTGACAATGTCAAAAAATTGTCAAATCAGCACCGGGCAGATCTATTCGAAATCCAAAAGGGAGCAAACCCAACAGATTGGAAGCGCCAAGCAAATTAAATTTAAGGCTTTGACTCCCACTGCTCTTTGAACTCTTCTCCTCCATCACCTGCAATCATGCAAAATTGATAGAAGCCACACTGATTGTGCTGAAGAATAGCCCTCATGCACTCCAACGTTGATCAGGATTCTAGTGCGTAGCTGTTAGACCATGCCTCCTGCGAGGTTTGGCCCACGGGCCAACGGAGGGGAGCTCTAAGCGAGCCATACTGCAACTGAAGCCAAACGGCCAAGAAGAACACGTATATAATTAACGCCATTAACCAAGAAATAACTTCAAGAGAACCCTACTGATTCTGTCCTGCTCCTTCATCACTTGCAGTAAGGTTTCTGGAATCAGTCGCACAGCGTTTGGGACTGGTGTGCCAAGCATTTCATGAACATCGTTGTGCTTTCCTTACTCCTCCTCCTTGTTTTCCCGTGTTGCTTTGCACTCCACATGCTGCTGCAGCAAAACAAAACAAAGTGGCCGCAAACACGTGCTTGCACATTTGATTTCTTGGGCACACATCGAAATAAACTTAAACGATTTGTTCGCAGCACTGGATGACGATGTGCAGTCTGCCGTCGTCTGCCTGATTACAGGAAGTCATCCACATGAGGCCGCCTGGTCATCTTACTGATGATGCATCTTAATTTACGTCATGAAAAATGCGAATCCGATTGATACAATCTGCAAAGGCATGATTCGAGCTGTGACCCACTAAGTCTACATGTGCCTCAGGCTCCCAATCGGCTGATCCAACGGATAGCACCAGCACCCTGGCTCACCCTTTCACCTTGTTCCTCCAAGCAGTTGTTTGGGAGCTAAACTAATTTTTTCGAAACCAAGGCACCCATGATACAGTGTTCCAGTATAATCCCAAAAAGATTGCTTTGGAAAGGTAGGATCGATCAGAGCACATCTGTCAGTATATCCAACATTATCCAGCGTCTTCGTAAAGAATGGCACTGAATCTTTCAAGGCAATCTGAGAGGTGTCCTGCAGAAGTTTCTCGCGCAATTGTGCAGCTGGTCCTTTTGGCTCGATGGCATAAAAAACCACAGGACCAGAATGACCAAATAACACCAAGTTATGTTTCCATATGTGTAAGATCTAATGAACAAAGTGGTACTAAGTGCTCATCGGGTCCCATATACTTGAATTACCAAGTACTTGAAATTGCGAACCCCAGCGGGTCGCATCTCGTCTGGTTATAGTTGTCGTTTGATGTTTCGGTCCATGATCAAAGAGCCATGGACATGTGGGTGTGGCGGAAGACCTGACCTTTACACCCAAAGCTGTTCCACCAGAAGGCCCTAATTTACATACACCACGTGACAAAGCCTTTACACTAGAAGCCCTTGACATCCCAAAGCTTAGAGACCTTTTACACCACACGTTTGCAACAGAAGCGCTTTTACACCAGAAAGATTTGGACCAGAAGTCCTTTGCATCACCACAGGGCTTCCATACATCATACCCCCCTCAACAACAAAAACAAAAAACTTTTACATTTTTTGCAATCTTTTACGGCAAGGGCGTCGCCGGAAGGCTCAAGTGCTGCGCCAAGGGATGGTGTTGACATATGATGCCCACTATTGCTTGCTCAATTTGTTGGGCAACATTGGGCGATGCTCAATGTAGACGGTTAGTTGCGTCGACGTGTTGCAATGCGAGGTGGCACAGGGGATACAAGGTAACATCAAAAACAGGCACGTATATTTGTGGGGAATGATGTTCGCTTCCTGCATACTTCGCGAAAGATGGGGCAGGTACTTGGTAATTCCCTGAAATCAATTGAAATCAACATACACCGATTCAAATTTGTAAATGTGCTTTGTAAATGCATTATGTCCTGCCAATGTGCGCCAATTGCGTCCTTATTTGCTACTTACAGCCTCTTCAGGCAAACCTACACTGTGTCTTTGTAGTCATAAGCAAAACATGGCAAATTCACACTGCAAAGGAAAAAAGTTCCGTGCCTGCACTGCCCTCCCTTTCAAGGACAAAGAGGGAGCCATCTCCTCCCCTGGTGATGCGAACGTTGTTGTCCAAAAATGTGACATCCTTGGTTTCACACTGGCTGAGCATTACATAGTTCTGGCTGGCATCAGTGACAGAAACCCAACACGACAGACTTGCCCACTGTGGCTGATGTGCTGTTGTTACTGTACGGGGGTAGCTGAACTTTGCGAGCCATTTTCTTGGCAAAGCGTGCGCGAAGGTGCTCACTTCAGCCATGCGCAATTGACCATTTCGTAAATGTTGTTTAAACGTATTTTGTGACATATCTAAATTTGTAGCTATCGTGTTAAACCTCGCCGACAACGGCTCCAATCGAGCACGTTGTCCAAAACTGGGCGGCTCAGGACTTTCAAATGACGATCCTGTCCTCGGAAACTTTAATCATGAACTTCTGCTCGTCTTTAGCCTCGGTGAATTGGGATGTTGAAACGACTGTGGCAATCTGCCATCTGAAACCTGTTCCTGTTGTTTTTTCTGGCCAGGGAATGGGATAAATGATGAATGAGAACTTCACATTGACATTTAATTTGACAAGCACATGTCCACTCTCTGAACCAAGAAACATGTCCTCGAGAAATGATGATTGCATGAACTCCGGGATACAAAGTTTGTTGTCCCTGCTTGTTGACTAGTTCCAACTCTGTCCTCAACACGTTGAAGCTTACATTGACTCTTTGGCCAGCAGGAACTGCAACGCGCTTGAAATCGCGAAGAGCCCGCTTAGGCAAGGGATGATCAACCTTGCCGATATCAACGGCTGCATGGTACACTTGGAGAACCTCTTCTCCATCCAATTTTCCGGTATTGTGGACCTCACAAGTGCAAGTGAATGGAAGGGAATGATACGATGTTGCTTTGACATTGGAGCAGTTGAAGCTGAATGAAGTTAAAGAAAGGCCGAATCCAAAGGGAAAAAGTGGCTCGCCTTGATAGTATTTGTATGTTCGGCCAGGAGCTGCCGACATATCGTAGTTTGTCATGGCCTGTTCTGAAATGTACTTATGCGGATACATCGTCAGTGGCAGTTTGCCCCAGCGATTTTCCTTCCCAAAGAGTGTCTTTCCTAGAGCATGGGCCCCTTTCTGGCTTGGGTAGAAAGCCTGGACAATGGCAAAGGCTGCCGTACTTTGGGTCTGTTGCTTGTATGCAAGAAGATCATCGATCGCCATGGGCCCGCCGCTGACAAGAACAATGACAGTGGGCTTCCCCAGGGCCAATACTTTCTTCGCAAAGTCTTCCTGCAAACCAGGAAGTGCCGTGTCAACTCGATCCAATCCTTCTGTCTCGACACTTTTGTTGTCTCCCAATGCCAGGAGCACAAAGTCGGACTTCCGGACGGTGTCCAAAGCAGCTGAGATACCATCCGTCTTATTACTGTTAATCTCAACTCCCATGGCGGCTGAGACACTGCCTCCTTGATTTGCAGCCGCAAGCCCTTCTGCAATGGTAGGAACGCAAGCATCAGTGCCATTGAAGCAATGACTGCTCGCTGCGTAGTCAGAAAACAAACCATTGCGTGAAATGGAGTGCGGCCCTACCACGGCAATTTTGACACCCTCTTTGATTGGCAAAGCCCCATCATTCTTCAGAAGCACCAAGCTTTGTAAGGCAGCTTCGTATGAAATCTGCTGGTGCAAGGAATGATTCACATCTGCCAGGCCATACCTTTGGATTTTTTCCAACGGGCAAAGATGGCGCTGTTGGGTGCTGTGAATAAAAGCATGGACCGAGATGTATCAGTATCATTGACCATAGGACTACGGAACACAAAAAGCAAATAATAAATGTATGTATAAATATATAATAATACAGTGATGATAATAATAAATCAAAAATGAATTTTGAGTCCCAAGAGCTTGGCCCAGGTTGTTGCATTCGCTGGGTCGAACCTTCCTAATTCGAAGTGCACTTTGAAGGATCGTCGTACAGCCTCAATGGTAGTGCCACCGAGTTAGGACGCACGGAAACTCAAAGCTTTGGAATCATTACAAAATGTTGGTTACAAGCACCTAGGTTAGTATACGTCTTTCAGTATGCATCCTGTAGAAACTAGAAACAAGTCAATTCCTTTTTATGTTATACCTCTTGCAGAATCATTTTTACATAAACAACATGTGTGACAGAGATATGTGGCCTTTCAAGGAAACGCAAAGGGATTTTTGTCTATTCAACCTGCCTCTTCCAACCTCTCCTTCGTTGCAAGTCCCAGGTCGATGGCTTTGGACAAATTGCTGAAGAATTGGTCTCCCATCCTTGCAGAGCGGCGGATTGGTGGTTGGAATCCAATGTTATGGGAGGCCTTTATTGAGGGGTCCTATGTTTGTTGCCCATTGTCAAGAATAAACAATTTGGGGAGTCTGTTTGGAATCTATGTTTATTCATTTCTGTAACGGAGGAAAATCGCGCTGTTTTTTGCCTTTCAGATCAATGAACAAGACCAAATCCACCACCTTTCACTTACATAGATATCTCCGAGGTATATGTGGTAAGCAGCCAAACAATATCCAAGTAAGCTTTCGACAAACACGGACAAACATGGACGTTGCTCCATGTGCATAATACAATCAGCTAAGCTTCTCAAGATCAGTCCCATTCATCAACGCCATTGCTGCAGCATGTACATCATCCGGAGCGTTGACTGGAGGTCCTTTCAAATTTCCAACTGCACCGCAGTCTGTGGTGACATGGGCGTCCTGGCGCAACACAAAAAAAAAAACACATCCCAAGATGCACACCATGATCTGAGATTTGGATTTCTATGGGTTTCTGATCTGCAACTTGGCCACTGGCTTCCAGCTTCTGAGCTGCTGATTTAAGATAAAATCATTGGCACAAGATGGGTGCCCATTCTCTGCGTCGTAAGAACACATGACTCCTGGCACCGAGGCAAGGCTATGGTGAAGGCTGGATTTCATTCGTAGCAACTGGTGGATCCTTGCGCCTATGATTCACTTCCCATCATTTCCCACCCTTTCATGGTGGACACCGATCTGATCTGGCATCTGGCCTGTCGGCTGAGCAGTAAAGGCGAGCTTGTACTGTGCCAAGTAGGTATCGAAAAAGTCGTATGTAGAGATGTTGTACCTCATGACTCAAAAGTCACATCTCCAAAGGTCTGTGGCAAGAGCTGGCCAAACAACCACATCCCATCTCAAGAAAAGGAGTATACTCTTGTGGACCGAGAAAAAAAGATCATTTAAGGAGCGGACGTGTCGTGGCCCCGATTTTTTTCAGTGGAATAAGCGGTATAGTGCTTGAGGTATGCCGCTGTCTTCTTGAAGCCTTTCTCATCTCGCTCCTCCATTCCTGAAACCATCTCAGCTGCATAGGTGCCACTGACAAATGGATCTTCGCTGGCAAGCTCAGAATTGCGACCAAAACGTGGGTCCCGAACGATATTGATGTTGGGTCCAAAGGCTGTCAAGCAAATTGGGTTCTTGTGATCTGGATGAAATCGGGAAGCACCGATGTTTGACAATGCCCGCTGTTCTGTTCCCATGACGTAGCCTTCAGGGTGGCAAAGCAAAAGCAAACACGGGCCGTGAGTCTATGGAACTGACTCATGAATAAGTGATCGTTTGCAATATGGTATTGACCCTATGGTGTATGATCTATTCAAGTGGTATGTAGATATTATGAATCACTCTCCATCAGAACACTTGCAACACAGAGGGAAAGGCGGCAAGAGGATCCCAGAGTATCAAAAGTCAACAACTCACGCGGCCTTTCAGATGCCATGAGGTTCTGTTGAAAGACGCTGCCATGCCCATGGGTCCCACAAAGTTAGTCACACAGTGGTTCTCTGCGGGGCATGCAGCATCAACACCTCAGCGTTCTTAATGAAGCACTGCCAAAAGGCTAAAGAAAATTGGGAAACTTGTTGGGCACATGTTTCCACTCTGTGAAAGCCAAAAATGTAAAGCCTTGTCAAGGGCGACCCTTAACAACAATCCCAGCCACCTGTGTTTGTCTCCACTAACCATAACCAGGGTGGCAATCCAATGTCAGCCTTTCCAGTAGTAATGGTTGTGCAGGTACCTCCCACAAGCTGGACACTTGACCCAGTCCTTGTTGACTCGCTCTGTTATCAATTCATACTGTAATGAATAGTGCTCGGCTCCGATATGTTGTCTCCGTTTACTACTTAATGCGCACTGATATCACATCTCTCTCTGTCATTATCCATGACCATCCCATTATCCATTCTCATCCCAGAATAGTGATAGACACATGTTTTTTTTAAAGATGGGTTCACACCTCCAAGAGAAGCATCCGGTGTGATCTGCTGGATTTTCTCTTCAAGGCTGAGTCGAGACATCAGGTCATCAAGGCCTGGAGCAAAGCCAAGGAGGACATGGCTGGCACCTGAAAATTTGACCCCTTGGAAAAGGATATTTGTATTGGAAAACCATCATTTTCAGGTGCTATGTTAGTTTCAGGGAGGGTATCTCACAAGATGGAATCTAAGATGTTTCAAGGCGCAAGTTTATGAATTCTATCACCAAGGGTCGTTTCTCCACAGGAAGGCTGGTGTCGCAATATGGAAGGCTTGTGGCCTTGGTGACGGAATCGAATTTCCATTCCAACTGGCAAAGAAGATTCACGGAACCAGGCATAGTAATGCATAGTATATACCGCGTACAATCCAGAAACTTCTGCCAGTAATGTCCAATAATCATGCCTATGTTCTATCCCCTCTCCAAGTTGTATCACAAGTGGCTTTGGAATCAATACATCCCTGCCAGTTTGGAGCTGCATGAGCGCCCACAAGTGCCAAGAAGGCTCCTCTCAATGTGAATCTAATATCATGTCATATACACCACCCGGACAAAAGTTATAAATTTTTAATAGGGCAGGGTTTACACAAGTTTAAGTAGTGCTCCAACCCTTTCCCCTTAGAATCCTACACCATGTTTCATCACCGTTCTATTGGCGGCCCCATTTCCACCCCGAACTAAATATATAGTATTATAATTTAGTTCGGGGTGGAAATGGGGCCGCCAATAGAATGGTGATGTGAAGTGTCGGTGGAAATGGGGCCGCCAATAGAACGGCGATGTCAAGTGTCAAATCCGTTGATAAAACGCAACCCCCTTAAAATTTATAAACTTTCGTCCTGCTGAAGAGCCAATGAAAGGATTTAGTAGGCCAATGCCCTTTTTTACACAAAACTTCCGGTCCGGAAAACCCTTCAAGAGGCGTTGTAAAAAGACTTAGTGTCGCTGTCACCTGCTTAACTCTGCGTTCACCTTGTTAAATGCCCTTTGTCTGCAATGCTTCAACCCATCCGGGACGCAGAGCCAATGAAAGGATTTAGTAGGCCAATGCCCTTTTTTACACAAAACTTCCGGTCCGGAAAACCCTTCAAGAGGCGTTGTAAAAAGACTTAGTGTCGCTGTCACCTGCTTAACTCTGCGTTCACCTTGTTAAATGCCCTTTGTCTGCAATGCTTCAACCCATCCGGGACGCACCACCCGGACAAAAGTTATAAATTTTTAATAGGGCAGGGTTTACACAAGTTTAAGTAGTGCTCCAACCCTTTCCCCTTAGAATCCTACACCATGTTTGGGCTCATTGTATTGGCGGCCCCATTTCCACCCCGAACTAAATATATAGTATTATAATTTAGTTCGGGGTGGAAATGGGGCCGCCAATAGAATGGTGATGTGAAGTGTCGGTGGAAATGGGGCCGCCAATAGAACGGCGATGTCAAGTGTCAAATCCGTTGATAAAACGCAACCCCCTTAAAATTTATAAACTTTCGTCCTGCTGAAGTATCAGGTCATACTGTTTATGGAAGAAATCCTGCACCAGTTGATAGGGTAAATATAACGGTATTTACAGGGTTTCATACATGTTGGGTGGTGCAGGATTTCTTCCATCAACAGTATCACGTCATTTCATGTCAAATCATGTCATATTCATGCCAGTCCTGCGATGCGGAACCCCATGGCTTCCGAGAGGCTAGGGCGCTGGAGCCAAGATGTTAGGCCATGCTTGTCGGGCAGTTTGAACGGGACTACTTCCAAATTTTCGGATGATTTTGATGACGAACTGGATCCAAGTGACATAGTTGAAATTGACTGCTAAACATGTATATATATATATATACAAAACATGTATTATATATGTATATACATTTAAACACCAACCAGTACATACATACCAGTACTCAAAATTTCGCAAGATCTTGTTTTACCAAGAGTCAACTGCTGGCTGTGGAGCATCAGCAGTACGGGTAGGAGTGGCCACCTTCTGTAGAAGGGAACCTGTCACTTGCGGGGAAATCACCCCTCACCTAGCCACCTTTGAATCAAGAACTTCTTACAAATGGCCCACCAAAAGTCCCACTCCATGCCTGTCGAAAAACCTCCGAGCTCAATCACAGAAAACCTTGGTTTCCCAAAGTTGATGCACAATCCACACTCCGAAGTGCCTAAAGTATGCAAAAATAAATAAAAACTGCTTTTGTTTGCCAGGGGCAACCTATGCCAGCTTTGTATCCCCATGTACATTTACCTGGTGTAGTTGTGCACTAACATCCTTTAAAGAATATGCCTTTAAAGAATGCCAGAAGTGCTTACTGCTAAAAAAACTGCCACGGCACGCCCCTCATGCGGCACTAGCCAATGACCCCCTAAAACCATTTTTTAGAGAACAGGAAGTCCCCTCATTTTGGAGTGGAAATGAACAGGTGGATGCCTTTGGACGTTTTGAGAAAAGAGACACCAGCCTCTGAAAATCCACGTCAATGCCTTGGACGCTTGACCACCAAACATGCAGCGCTCCGGGCATTGCAATGACTCCAACCCTGTGCAAAATCAAGTTCCAATGAAAACAACAACAGAATTCAATGATCAGTGACGGTCAATGGATATCTGTGATATCTGTGATATCTGATATCAGCACAGTGGTTTGGGGGTCCTACATGTTATTGATCCGCGTTGCCCCTTGGACTGCCATTGCATGATCAACCTTTGCCATGGCACGGTTGCCATCTACATTCTTCTTCCCGGCTGCATTGATAGAACCGATCTTTCCAGGAGTAAACGTGCCAACGACAGCAAGATCGCCCTTGACCTGGATCTTCAATCATCAACCAGGGTGACATGAAATGTGGTGATTTTGGTGGCGATTTTGCATCTGGCTCTATCAAAGCTTGGCATTCCAAAAATGACACTGGCAGTCGAGAATCAAAGCCGAGTCTGTGAGTGATCAACGCCTCATTTTCGAAGTCACTGGACCTCAACGAGAAATTCTCATGACTTGTGCCGGCGGCAGTGGCACGTTCGATCGGAAAAAGCTACTTGGATCATCTTGGATCCATCCGGCATATTTCGATCAGTGGCACCTTCAAAGACCTCGCAGGTCCATCCTCAACTCCAAGGCAGCCAAGCGGCGACACATTGATGAGTTGGTAGACGGGGCCTAACGCCAATCCAAGTGGTAGGTTTGCTAAGCCAGTAATTTCTGGAGCATCTGTGTAAAGCAGTCCTGAGGGCATTCACATCATTCACAAACAGCTTCAGATAGTGGGGCAGGTTCTGATGCTGAAGGGATGCCACGCGCTACTGCCACTTGCCATGATCAATACTGTATCTGTATACTTCGTGTCTATCATGGCATGGGCCATGCATTGACTTTTGCGATATGCATATGCTGCATGCATGTAAAAATACATAACCAAAAATAAAACTGATAAGTATATATTTATATGTATATACATTACATGGATGTTTGGTCTGAGAAGAAACTCCACTCTTCGACCAAGAGTCGCCAATTCCCAGTGAGCTGGTTTAAGAGATTCTGGTCCTGGCTAGCAACAACATGTTGGTCACAAAGCTTCTTACTTCGACATGGCTTCTTTCACACTCCGGCAGGGTCCTTGAGGAGGCCACGCTTGGATGGAAAGGATGCTTCCAGCCTGTGCTTGCACTTTAAGTTGTGGGATGCTGGAAATCACCAAGAAAAAAACAAGTCTTGTTTGACCAATTGCTGACAAGAAGCTTCTCTGCAAGCATATTGACTTCCTTAGCTCAGATGAATAAAAGCACTTCAAGCCAGACTCACAACTTCTCATCCACATGTGCGGGCAGTACACGCACACACACGCACCGTTCTCGTTGCTACATGGCAAATTCTATGTGGTGTCTTGTGGGACTGGAAAGCTGGGCTTGCATCGTGATTGCACTATAGGCAAGTTTGTTCTTTGCAGATCATCTCAAACCTTGTACGTCCTGCTTGCTGCAAGGTGGCTTGTACGGATGCAGGACTCAAAGTGACAGAAGTTGCAGGGGCTCCCGCGTATCCCAGGCTGCTTGTATCAACCTGAACTGGCACTGAACTGGGAACATCGGCGATGTAGCCACCTGAAGAATAAGCTTCCTACATAGATTCTTTGGGTGTTTCAAGGGGTGTATCTTCCACCAACCCTTGGGCGTCCAAGTAGCAAGGCCGTGCAAACACGCCAACAAACTATCAGTGGACACCTGTGATGCCGTTGCAGGCATAGGTGCCAAAGCGGCGGCCAACCTCGGTCCGTCTTCTCAAGAAGATACGCTGGATCATGGTAGAAATGGCACCAAGAACATATCAAAAGACCTGATCTCAGATTGCCCATCAATAATATTGATATATTATATGGATGATGATTCAAATTAAAATCTGAATGATTCTGATTGATAGCAGGGCTCCTGACTCCTTTCAATTCTTGAGAGTCGTTTCGAATCCTGTCTCGACAGTTTCCTCATACACTGCCTTGCCGTTGGGAGGCAGTAGGTTCCGTCTATGCGTCAGAACCTGGGCAAAAGCACACGCTGCTTCCTTTTGATGGTTCAACATGGTTCAGCTATGGTTGACCATGTTCAACTTGGTCCATCACTAGTCCTTCTCAACTTCTCTCACTTCTCTAGTTTCCTATCAGTCTCTAAGTTCCCACCATCCTGGACTTCTTGTTTTGTGAGTGCAGTTTTTAATGGAGTTTTAATACCTTCTCAAATGGAGCCCTTAGGATCATTAAGGATCTTTACTGTTGATGTTGATTGGATCCAATTTTCCTCTGTCTCTCCTTCGCCCTCTGGGATAAGGGACGGCTTCACTTGGACCCTGCGCAGGTCTCAAGAACGTAACGGTTAGCTGCCTTGCAAGGAAGAGGCAGGAAAACCTGAGATTTGCAAAGGCATTCAAAGACAAGGAAAATTGCAGTACTGGGACTCTTGGCAACACTTGTTGATCTATATTGCTCTCTACTGCACTTAGTGTGAGACAGAGCGCATAGCCGCAAACAGCGGCTAAAACGCGAGCATGCAGTCATAAGGATTACATGAATCGCATTTTTGGAAACTCAAACTGCTTACAGTGTTTCCTGTCTTTTTGTTTCATTATACACTGCAGCTAAACAAATTATATATATTATATATATATATATATACTCCAAAAATCGATAGTGTTAATATTCATTTCTGGAATCTTACGGGTGAATTCGGAATAAGGAAATTGATGGAAATTGCATTTGGTGGCTTGGGCTTGCACATTGGACTGGCTATGGTAGCATGGCAAATTGTCAATTTGGAAAATTGCGGAGTTCATCGCACAATGACTGGTACAAGTAGCAGGCAATCCTTGTGAGCATGGCTTGGATTTGCTGACTATGTACTGAGCAACTTGCGCAAACTTGAGCTGACAAAGGGCAAACCAAAAATTCCACCGTTCCTATGCTCGTCCCGCCGCGTGTGTACAATTTCATGGGGCAAATGCGGGCACTTTTCTTACAAGTTGAAACATTCGATCAGAGGATACCGACGCCCAACCTTGCCTTTGGCAAGTGCTTTGGTGGGCTCTCAGCCACTACTGGCTGAATCATAAGGCTACAATCAGACACTGCTGGCCTTTGAAGCAGCAGACGCTTTGGATTACCTCTTAGAGATCTGTACCCTTTCCAAACACGACCACCACGACCACCACCACCACGACAACAACGACTGCTACTACAGCTCCATGACCATGAGTCTGCCCGCCTGTACACTATCCATCCAGACGGCCCATACCGGTCCATGCCCCTATGAGCCTGTGCTTATGCCTGTTCATAAAAATTATACAGCTATTAGTACAGCAGTAAAAGTCACAGGAGAATGGCAAGCCATACTTCAGTTCGTTGCAAATGCACTTTACACTACATACATCTACATCTACATACCCTCATAGTACTGTTGCGCCTTTGCTTCTTGAAAGCAGTGCCCAGGGTGTTCCTATGTTTCAGTCACACTCTACTGGACTTTGCCATGCCATCGTTGGCTTTTTCCTATGTGGTCCATGGTCTAAGGACCCCCCTGCTTTGCACAATACCTTCATCCTTCGATGCGGTGCCACTATGGAGATGAAGTGTGGACATTACCCTCTTCTCTACCCAACACTTGGTGCGCAAAACAGGGGTAGTTGAGTAAAACGAATCAAGTTCAGCTGTTTCGTTCCTTTCCTCATTATCGCAGCATCCGGTTGACGCTGTCCTGCTCACATGAATTTTGTTCCCAGCGCACGAACCTTGGATGCATATGGCAGCAAACAAATTTTGCACCAAATTTGAAGTACAACCCGGCAACACCATCACAAGCCATGGCAAATCATTATATCATTTGTCTGGCCATCTGTCATGACATTCTGAGTTTTCGGCCGATCTTCCGACCAGTATCCAATGCGGTAGTCACCCCTTGAGGTAGTATAAGCCTCAGCTTCACGCCCTGGTTGTATTTTGGTTGTCGATGTTGTTGTTTGTACATAAAGCCGGTTTGCGTTCTGCTTCAAGCACTGTTCTCTGCCTGGCAGTACCTTCCAAGATCACATATTCTTGTGCACCTATCATCTTGCGTGATATCAAATCTTAATAAAGAAAAGCACAGCTTGGAACCAAGTCCCGAACTCCGCGGCCGTGCCGCTTCCCACGCCTACAGCATCGTATAAAGGGTTTTCTTACATGACTCCATGATTCCATGATGTTCCAACAGCTGACCAAAGCATGTTGGAACTGAGTTGGATACTGCCATTCTCCATCATAGCACCTTCCATCTGGCCAGGTGAACTTGCCCGTTCCATGTTTTAAGTCCTTGGAGGTCCAAGCTCTTGAAACGCAGCGGCCACAAGAAAATTGCCAAAGATCTGAGGCTACGGCGTCCAAGTACTCACCTTCGTAGCACATGTCCCCTGCCACAACATCATGAGGTGATAGTGGGAACAATTTTGACCAATCTTAATGATAGTGTGAAGTCTTGTGGATATAATCCCAAGGCATACCATCACCATAGCCTTTCGGAGTCTTCCAAACCTTGCAGCTTGCAAACAGGGACAATGTTCGGTGCCCCATCGCGTACATTGTGCTGCACAAATTCTTAGTGTGGAACCATCTTCCCTTTGCCAGAGAAGTGGCCTTTGACGTATTCTCCTTCGTAGAAGCGCCTCTAGCTAAACAATGTGGCATGACATGATGCTTCATTGCAATAAAAAAATCCAAACTTCTAAAGAATATACCCTTCTTTGCGGAGCTGGCAAGGCACCCGTCATTCCACATTTGTCTACCTGTGCCATGCTGGACATCATCTTGCCTGCCGTGACTGGAGCATTTCTGATCTAGTGTTGAGTTGTCGACATTGAAGATGCATGGACATCAAATTTCGCTCGTTCGAAGGATTGTGGCAAACTTGAAGATGTCTAGCTACATCTGGTTTCCATTTATATAAATGTTGCTGGCAGTGCCATTCGCCCTCGTAAATCTCGGTGTGGCTTCTGAAGACCTGTCAGCGTCTTTCGCTGGTTTCCGTTCGGCAAACGAGCCTTACTAAACCGAGACCTTTGGCTGAGACAACGACCCCAGGACCATGGCGAAGCCCATTCCGCAAGCATCCAGTGAAGGTCGAGCCATCGGGATATTGCCTCAACTGATGCCCGGTTCTCCGTGCTTCGACACACATGTTTTTACATCATACCCACACATCAATACATTCAAATACTATCAATTCCAGATTCTAGATCAGATTATATGTACTGATTATTGTATATTATATCAAATCAGATATATCATATATGCATAATATATACACTTGTATTGTCATGCGTGAACCATGCAGTCGTATTTTGCGGTAGGTCCATTTTGGTCCTACTGTTTTTCCCTTTCATCTCAAACCAAGGCAGTTGCAAGGTCTTCTCTTCTAGGCCAGTGAGCCTGCCAAGCAAGCCTTCCAACACCTGGAAGGTCACGAAGATTTCAAAAGGGCAATTCCCAACCACAAAACGCAAAGGGGGCGGCCTGGACAATGACAACGAAACGAAAACATTGGGGCCCAAACTCCAACTTGCTGAGGGGTCTGGACGGGAGAAGACAAGGTAGCCTCAGCCATTTTGAACCATTGAATAAAAACAAACCAAAAAAAATAGTTTTCCGCAATCACATCCTGGGTTGGCAAAAGGTAGCCAGAGTTTTTTTAAGGCAGAGGCTTGGCTAACGGTGTCAGATCTATTCAATCCACCGGTCGCCATTCGTCGCATCTCTTTGTTGCCAGGAGTGTTAGGCGGGCGATCTCCACCTTAGATATCTCAGATAGACTCGAAGACTAGGAAACACAATGAAAAATTGCCAGCTTGGAAAATTTCCACAAACACGCTGTGAATCGACTCTTGCAGGAAGGAGTCTGCTAAAACATGAACTAATCATGCACACCAACCTCGAGGAGTTCCAGCAGGAGAGGTCCACGCATGCATTTGTTTGACCTGAAACGAGCAAAATGACCACCACGTAATCAAAACCATGTTCACCTTCACCTGCCTCTCTTGTTTCGACGAATTCTTCCGAACCCACGTAGCCACTCGAACCTCAGCAAAGCCCATCCAGAACACTGGTACAGAAACATTCATGAAAAAAATGTGGAAAAAATTGGAGGCTCCCACATGGGAGGGAACTATCTTCGCAGTGCGAGCCTGAGAGCAAACTGTTTACTCCCGACTGCCCCCACAAGAAAGTCAAGGCGTCACAGGAGAGTTGCACTTGAGTTGCACAAATGCATCCCAAGGTTCAATAAGAACTACATCGTTCCAGTGGAACCTGCATTTCGACTGTGGATGCGGGTGGGGCGGTCGATTTCTAACACGCCACGCATTTTGCAAATCTCCCCCGAACCTGGTTTCCCATTCTGCTGTATTTGATCGGCCCACACCGGCGTGACACTACTCAATTGCCGGAGCCAAAACGCAGGTGACGGTCGGTGCGCGCACTACGAATCCCAAACCCCAATCGGTCTCGATGAGACATCACTAGCAGATCCAAAGTTCGTTCCAAAAGTTTTTGGCCCTCATCCAAATGCAGCATACCGTGCCAGTACAAAATGCAAATTCTTTTATCCAAGCCGTGGGAACGCGCATCGTAATTTCTGTTTGCCAGTTTATCATGGAGGCTTTCATGTTCAATGTCAGCTCTTCAAAATCTAATCATCAACCAGCAGAGGCACTCTTCAGTTCACAGGGCAGCCAAGATCTTGTGAAGTTGCTCCCACACTGAGGCACTTTCAGACCTCGGTATCGAGTATAATTATGACAGTGACACTTCATCATCTCTATTTCACTTCAGATGCTCTTAAATGATCGTTTGCCAAATGAATGCTATCAATATCAGACCGATGGGAATCAGTGAGCAGTAAAAAATTGTGCTTGTGCACAGTTTTTCTCGCAAATACAGCAAAATCAAGCAATTTCAAGAAATCGATGCTTCAAAGGCCGCCAAGGCACTTGCTGTAAGGACGGTGCTGTTGCTCTCAAAGAAAGGTGCAAGCTACGTGAGTTTCTGAGATAAGTTGAAGCTGTGTGAGCTGCTGAGACTTGTGCCATCGGCCTCCGAGCTTCAACATCATTAAGCACAAAACCTCGGAAAGGCACATCTGCCCAAAACCATGAAAAGTCGAAGTTTTCCAGTAGAAAGCTGTGAGTTTACTTTGAGCAACAAAAATCAGTCCGTTTTTGTTTTGCATGGCAAAGACTTTCATGTGCAATGTCAGCTCTTCAAAATCTAATCATCAACCAGCAGAGGCACTCTTCACTTCACAGGGCAGCCAAGATCTTGTGAAGTTGCTCCCACACTGAGGCACTTTCAGACCTCGGTATCGAGTATAATTATGATAGTGACACTTCATCATCTCTATTTCACTTCAGATGCTCTTAAATGATCGTTTGCCAAATGAAGCCAAATGAATGCTATCAATATCAGACCGATGGGAATCAGTGAGCAGTAAAAAATTGTGCTTGTGCACAGTTTTTCTCACAAATACAGCAAAATCAAGCAATTTCAAGAAATCGATGCTTCAAAGGCCGCCAAGGCACTTGCTGTAAGGACTGTGCTGTTATACCGTGCAAGTTGAGGAAACCAGAGCTGTCTCTGCACGGCCAACGCAAGAGTTTACCAAGTTCAGGTTCTGATCATCTTGTCTTGGAGATGATCTCACTGTCACACAAGTACGATGTCCAAGTAGTTGTTTCATGAAGACTCTTTGCCTAGCACCTTGCACACCATGCTTTCTAGCCCAATAGGGGCGCGTATCAGAAACAACAGGTGGACAGCTGGAATCTTGTCCATCCTCCACCTGACTGGCAGCAACCATGTGCAGTGGTGGGCAGCTGGCGTCGTGATTTGGTGCAGGAAAACTCAGGTTTCTGACGGATGGACAAGAAAAGCTGGGAGAGAGTCACATCAGTCACAGCACCTGTCATCTGAGCATTCAGATCTTTCTTGCTTGATTAAAGCCGAGGCTTTCGGCAACACCTGCATCGTCACTTGCTTGGCTCTTTTGCAGGCACATACTGCAGCAAAGGTTCCTGGTTCTGAATTCTGCAACATCCAACTTGCTCGTCACCTCATTGCGCCCTGATTTTGATTCCTTACACTGTCAGAGTCTCAGGATGTTTCAGGCAGTAGTTGAGAAAGTGTTGACCCTAATGCCTCCCGCTGTAAAGTCGGCTTCACTTGGGTTCATGACTTGACAAGCAAAAATCGACAAACTGGCTACCTGTCATGAAGTGTCTGTTATTTGCAAGTTGAAAGGCTTGCACAACGCACTCTCTAGCAGGATACATGCATAAAACGGTTAAAAGGCATAGAGTGGTTGTGCGAGCTCATCTTGACTTCACTTCAAGCGAGTAATCGGTCATCTGGAAATGCATGGCGGCAAAGTGCAAATTGAAAGCTGCTGATCTGGTGTGGACGACTCAGTGCCTGGATATGTTTGAAGACCACTGGTCTCCAAGACAGCATCATGCAGTCAGCCTGCTGCGTTGCGGCATCTCGCGGAGATGAGCGCAATATCTTGGACTATATGCGAAACTGGTTTGCACATTTTCGGAGCCACTTTGCAAATGCATCCATGAGTCCATGAGTGTTTCACACAAGTGCTGACACGCACGGTTGCCCGCTTCACCAAGAGCCGCTTGATCTCCCTCCGGGCGTCTTTCAAGCACAAAGTTGGCGACACAAACTCCAGCGACTTGAGCGCGTGGTCTTCGTTCGCTCTCTTTCGTATCTGCACAGCCGTCCCAAACGTGCTCCCTGTTCTAGCCTTTGCGGATTCGAAGCGCTCCCAACGCAAGCGGATTTCAAATGATTCCAAACCCTTGCTGGCCTGATTCGGAGGGATGCCTTCCGCGCAAATATTTCTCTACCATCCTTCCACAAAAACTGGAGTCTCATTGGACGAGAAAAGTTGCACCGCTGGTATTGAAAAAACAGAGCCATGGCCATGTCCGTCAAATCTTGCATTGAGTTCCATTGATTGCGTCCGGTTTCGGGTCAAGGCTCATTTTTCGCATCATCATCGTCATCATCATCATCGAAAACAGGTTCAATTGGCGTGAGGTTGTGCCTGGAAACGTTTCACTTCCAGTCGTTGAAAGATGGCACTGAGGGGCGAGGCAAATCACACGTTGCAGTTGTGGCGGGCATTTTTGGGCCAATCGCTTTGGAAGTGTTAGGCGTTTGCACCTTAAGAATCGTCGTTTTGAGTTGACGAAATTTGAGAGCATTTGCTTGCGGAAACAGCAAAGCCAACTGCGACTTCTAGGCTCAATGATTTTCCACAGAATTCCTCGGGTGTGTGCTGTCATGGAATGCATCCAGTGGGTTGCCTGAAGAACATCTTGTGTTTGAACATCGGCTTCGCTTTCATGATATCTCCATGCATTTGGGCGGTCTAAATCCTCTGATGCGATGCCACGAGCAAAGGAAAGTACGGAATTTGACAGCCCGTTTCAAGGCAAGCACTCCTTTGAGACTTCCTCATCTGCATATGCTAAGGTCAGTGTACCAGGAAGGAGCTGTGGCTGCATCGAATTCTCGTTGATGGAAAGAACATCGACGTATCCATACAAACCTTGCTGGAATCTCCTCAGTTTGGGCATGGAAGGAGGTGAAATGATATGATATGAATTGTATGCTGGTGCTTGTATTCTATACGTCTATTCAAGCCTTCACTCTTATCAGGCCCGACGTCTCAAAACGGGGGCGAAGTGGCCGCCTTTTCTTGGTTTACATGCTTGGCATTGGTCTGACAACATCGGGGGATGGATTCTGAGTCATCTCACATTGGCAAGATAGCGACAAAGCGAAATCTTTCGGGGCCTATGTTTTAGTTGTCACAGGACCATCTAACATTAAGTGCCGTAATGTTAAACTGGAATTTCTCGTCGCTGCTCAACTCAGAAAACTGTTTGCACCTTACCATGTAAGGAAACGCAAGTGCCTTCCAAAGGCTAGCGGATCATAGGCAACAAAGTGGGCAGCAACAAGTTGGGGCATGAGGCCTCTCTTTTGAACTCAAGTAAGACTAAGGAACCACAACACGAAAGGTCGGGACTCAGAAGTCCATCAACATATTCAAGCCCTTTCAAGAATCTGAACTTAACAAAATGTGGGGAAAAACAACTTGGCAAGCATGCTTCTTACCTGCCCGCAGCTAGGTCTTACAATATGAGCTGACTTGCCCTCATGTTGCAGAGTACCAAGTGCAAGACGTGAACATCCTGCAATCATCTGCAACCTACAGATATTGAAGGTTCCCAACAGATTTGGAGGTTCCCATAAAAGAAGTAGATAATTCGATATCTACATTGAAATTGACGTGAAGCTTGCCAAATTGCATTCAAGCTCATGCACGCCTAAAGACTTTTTGTCACTGCCAAACTCGCCTTCGAACAATCTGCGAGCAGTTCCGAGGGATGGCGTTGGATGCTAAGAAGGTCACTGAAGCATAGCACACTGGAAGGAAACTTCTTGGGAAACTTGAAAAACGGGTTTCCGGCAAGCTGGGGCATCGTGTGCAAAGAAACCGCGTCAGAGGCACAACGCCCAGAGGCTGCCTGTGATTCTCGCGTGGCACACTATTGCTCGGACCTCACTACAACATCTCCTGGCAGGGATCGAAGCCAAACGTGCTCTCATCCCTTACTCACAGTCCCAGCCAAGCGAAATTGAGTGAATTAATTGTAGGCAAACAACAACAGTGCAAGTTGCACTTGCAGGCCCGGGCACTCTTGTAACTCTTGTGACTCTTGTGGTGGCAACTTCATGCACCCTGCTGTTGGAACGGAAGTTGCGCAGTGCAGATTCCAAACGCTCCCCAAAGGTGCCGTTGGAATTCTCAGTCTGCAGGCCCAGCAACAATCCTAAAGCCACAAGAAGCATTTCGGCAACTTAGTAAAGCTGTAGCTGTAGCTTGTGTGATGAGCGCTGCCAAGGACCAAGTGGTTACAAGAATTCCTGATGCGACTCCAGTCCAGGACATAAGGTTTTTCGAGTGGGTTTTAGGCATGCTGTATCCCAATATTGTTGCTTGGGGCTCTGAGCAAATAGACTATGGTAAACAGCAAAGCAAATACATTGTTCAACTCCATCTGCAACTTACAGTACATGTTCAACATCAACAACTGGCTCATGACAAATTAATACAAATTATACCCAGAATGGGCCGAATGGGCCGCAAAAAAGTTGACAGGCGGAGACACGGAGCAGAGTTGGTAAATCAAGGTGCTACTCTTGTCTTTTGATGCTTTTGGCCTGCATTGGTGCTTTCATCTGGAGTGCTGTCATCAAATAGGGAAATTGCTCATGTGTGCGCCTGATATGCTTCATCCTTTCCAGCTTGGAAGCAGACTTACCATGACCTACCAACTGCAATCTCCATGGTGGTGCGAGGTTGAAAAGCCAGAACATGCCAGAACCAATATTTCGAAGTTGCGGGATCATCATCCTCAGTGCCACTGGGAAGAAGTGGATAGAAATGGTCTACATGCTTGTTTGAATTGCTCGTGGGCTTAAACCCATTGCAGCAAGGGGCCTTGCGCACTGGAGAGGCTCGAGATGGAGGGGCCTTCCAATGACAAATGAAACAAATGAAAGCGAAAGTGTCAAATGCAGCGGTCAGATATCTCAAATCCACTTGACTCTGCTGACCCGGTCGGTCAAATAGTCTCATTGGCAAAGAAAGCCTCTCTTACAAGCTACGATCGTACCCAAGTGCAAACGTCTGGAATCCCAAATCAAAGGCCGGTATCTCCGAAGTTCACTGAAGTGTGCCTACCCTACCTCTGTCTGATTCCCAACCTGTCCAAATCAATGGCGCAACCGCACTGTTGCTGCAGGCTGACACAGGCCGAGATAAGTGGCATTGAGGATAGTCGCTGTGTGTGGCGAAAGCCGAGCCTCCATGAAATTCTCTTGATTGCATACGATGTCCATCTCCACTTTGTGCTTTTCAGGCTCTTTTGAAAGATCTGGCCATACTTGAACCCAATTCCAAACNAAAGATCTGGCCATACTTGAACCCATTTCCAAACTCAGTGCAACCTATGAACACGGAAAAACAAACCGGATGCAGAGGCCTTCCTGCTGGCTAGCTCCAAAGCTGTTCCTTACCTTCTCGGTCGAAAGAAAAAAGACGACCAGAAATTCATCTGCACAGATGCTGTTTTGAGGCTCTGGCATTGCAATGGGCAGCTGCAACAAGTTTTGGCGGTGGCACCGCAAGCAGTTGTCCTTTGCACTGTCCCTGAACAAACAGAAGGAGAGTCCAAACAAGGTCGAAGGTGCCCAGGAGGACCTTGTCAACACAAATAATGAGCCATAGAGGGAATCAAAGATACTCTTGAAGAGTATTCAGTTCTGTGCTACCTGATCCTGGTCATCTTCACAACAACAAACGCTTGGCATCAATTGAAAAGGTCAGCAGGAGATTGAGCATTCAGCATGGCAGAGCGAGTGCGAATCAGAGGACATTGTTTCAAGAATCTCCTTTGGTGCATCGTGACAAGAAGTCTTGATGCTTGCTCAGGAGTGCTGGTTGGTTGGAATGTAGGCCTGAGGCTTAAGCCCTTGAGAAGGCCTGCAAAGCTGCGAATGTGCAGTTGCTCGGAGCAAAGCTTTGGATTTGTTTCACCCATTTCCGCACAAGAGTACTCGAAACCATGCAGACGAAATCACCGAAGCTGAATGCCTCATCAAACAGCTCTGCAAAACGGTACACAAGGAAACATAACGATTTGCCCGACAGCACACTTACCCTCAACATACACTTTTCATCACTTTTCAACGTAGTCAATGTTCTAGTAGATTCTACTCCTCCAGGCTGCTGTCAATGTTGCATCCAAGAAAGGATTGCACACAAGGAAAGGAGCACTTCTCACTTCACACTTGAAGAAGTTGGGCGGTTCTCTGACATGGCTGCTTCAAGACTGCCTGAGTAATCCTCACTTGTTGTGAGTAGGGTCAATGGAAAGGTGACTGGAAATATTACAAGCATCTTCTGCCACAGTGTCACGCGTCTTGGGACTGACCAATGCTTCAAGGATTCTTGGAATGTACCCATTTTAGGGGACCCTTTTGCATTTTTCCTAGATAGGTGTAAATAGCCCTAAATAGGAATATCTAAACGGTTGCATTTTTATCATTTCAGAGTGGACCCTGGCAGAATTGAAAGCAAAGGCTCAGAAACAAATCCCAATTTGTTCATAAAGGTATCACAAGGATTAATTATTGTCAATATGGGCAAATTAATTATAGGTGACCCAAACAGCCCTCCGACCAACGACCTAAAAAAGGGGTACGCTCACGAAAGTGTGTAAATTGTCGATAAATCTACCCGCTTTGGCGAGCGCACCCCTTTTTTGTTTGCAGGTACCTGTTGTACCCAATTTGCACAGTGCAACGGGTCTGACTGTCTATCAGGGCAACACAAAGGCCATGACTATCTACCAGGGCAACACCCCTAAAATACAATGAGTTGCGTGATCTTGCTTGCATGTAGGGGTACGTTGAATGGGGTACGCTCCATCAGTTCTTGAATGCTGCTGGGATGGGAATCATATGCCAGGGTGATTCATGAATGTTCGCCAGTACCTGCTTGTAAAGGTGCAGCTTGTGATATGTTTTCAATCAAGCCTTTCCCACACGACACTTGCAACCCGCAATTTGCTGGGCCCGGCACATTGCATCCAAAAAAGGATTACACACAAGGAAAGGAGCACTTCTCACTTCACACTTGAAGAAGTTGGGCGGTTCTCTGACATGGCTGAATTCAAGACTGCCTGAGTATTCCTCACTTGTCGTGAGTACGGTCAATGGAAAAGCGACTGGAAATATTACAAGCATCTTCTGCCACAGTGTCACATGTCTTGGGACTGACCAATGCTGCTGGGATGGGAATCATATGCCAGGGTGATTCATGAATGTTCGCCAGTACTTGCGTGTAAAGGTGCAGCTTGTAATCTGGTTTCGAGCCAGCCTTTTCTTATATACACTTGCAACCTTCTCGTGGCTTTGCCCTACAGATTGTATCCAAGAAACTCTTCGACAAAAGAAAGGAAGGACTTCTCACTTGACCCTTGGGGCCAATGGAATGGTGTCCAGACTTTCTCTGGGAAGGGACACGTCATAGGCTAGGTCTCCTGCAAGCTATCTGAAGCGGCGAGATCAAACAACCTTTTCTGCCTCTGTCTGGGTCTCAATCTCTCCAAATCAATGGCGCAGCCGCACTGTTGCTGCAGGCTGACACTGGCCAAGATAAATGGCATTGCTCTGAAATTTCTGTAAGTTGCGAGAGGGTTGCATCCCAAGAGCCAACTTTGCAAATATATGAGCAACGGACTAAACCTATTACATCCGCGAAACGATGTGGCTGACATGGTCATCGTGTTTTGTGTGTCCCTCATCGTTCCTGAGGATTTAATGTTTGCAATAAAATCAGGCAAACATGTGTATCAAAAGTCATCGTTTTTTGTGTCACCCCTATCGTTCCTGAGAGTTTCATGATAGTATCAAGTATCGATGTCCTGGTGTAACTGTTCCAAAATGTCGGAGGTTTTGGCGGGCGCTCATATGCAAATATCAAGTTGGTCCATAGCAAGCAGCAGCTTTGGTCAATATTTCATTAAAAGTCCGCAAGCAGCTTTGAATGCAAATTCCTTTACACCTGTGAGTATGCAACAAATTTCCAACTAACAGAATATTATGTTGTCTGACAACGCACGACTTCAGCTTCGTAAAAGGCTTGATCTTTCAATCCGAACCTTGCAGAATGACAAGGCTCATGCAAATAATGCAGTTGTTTGTGCGTTTTGAATTATCCACATTCCAGAGTTTTTTTGCTAAATCGATGTTTTTTTTAATCCCATAATTAAGCCCTGAATTTTGTCAGTTGGCAGAGGTCTAGTGAAATTGAGCGAACTTGGTGACTTTGGTTGATGTTGCTTTGCACTCTTGACCGGCTGCCAAGTTGACAGTTCAGTGGTGAGATTTTCAAATGCACTGCACAGCGTCTTCAATATTCAATTTGCAGTTTCTCACTGAGACTCTACAGGTGAGTACGGGAGTGAAGCATCTGGCTTGACCCTGTGGCTATCATCCACGCTCAGAGTTCCTGTTTGCAGCTTCCCAGCTCCCAAGCAACATGATAGTCCTCTCAGAACCATGGCCAATTGAAGCGGAGGCCTCACGCTCAATGTGTTTGATTTAAAGTACAAGAGCCTTCCATTTGTGTGACGGAAACCATCCCAAAGCCCACTTGATGCCACAACAAGCCTTTAAGCATCCGCAACGTCGCCCTGCTCTTATTTGGGGAGCAGAAGGGTGAAAAGGGGGCCGCCCCCTTAGCATTGCAATCGAGGTGTGAAAAGGGCAAAATGCGTGTTCTGATAGGTCTCTGACAGAACCTACTCCTTTGCACACCAAGACAAATCCAGTTGAGCAGCAGTTTCCTGTCCATTTGCAATTGAACGAGTCCAATGAAATTGTGCAAACTTGGTGACTTTGACTGATGTTGCTTTGCACTCTTGACCAACTGCCAAGTTGACAGCCGAATGGTGAGATTTTCAAATGCACTGCACAGCGTCTTCAATATTCAATTTGCAGTTTCTCACTGAGACTCTACAGGTGAGTACGGGAGTGAACACTTTAGTGGGCACAAATCAAGACAAGAAGTCTCCTGGAACGCATCTGGGCTTGACCCTGTGGGTATCGTCACTCTGATCTTTCAATAGCTCAAGGTTTCACTGCATCAACCCTCAGAACCATGGCCAATTGAAGCGGAGGCCTCACCCTCAATGTGTCTGATATAAGGTACAACAGTGACGGAACCGCCCCACGACCAGCCTTTGACCATCTGCAACATCGAACTGCTCTTGTTTGGGAAGGAAAAGGGTGAAAATGGGGCCGCCCCCTTAATTTTGCAATGGAGGTGTGAAGGGCAAAATGCGAGTGCTGATAGGTCCCCAAGTGCAGGGCATTCTGCAAACGTACAAGAATCAAGATATCTCAACTCTCCTTTCTGGTTGCTTGATTGTGGATCATGCAATTGAATTTGACAAGCCTCGTGTCAGGATGCACTACAGCACTCTACAACCTTCAAATGGCTGACAATGGTGTAGAAGCTCCCACATCCACAACTGTAATCACGCGAACATTCCCAATGCCCACACCCCATGTTGCCAACTTGGTACTTAGTACTTGTAGTGTCATCTCAGGTGTCTGCTTAATTGCCCACAGGGGGAATTGGGTTCATCAGTTGCACGGGACCTGCTGTGTGACAGAGCCTATTCCTTTGCACACCAAGACAAATCCAGTTGAGCAGCAGTTTCCTGTCTACTTGCAATTCAAGGAGTCCAAAGTCAGTCTGAGCTGCTCCGGTGGCTTTGACTAAAAAAGGTCGGAAAGTTTCCAAGACATGACGAGGCGAATGAATAATTGGTTGGCACAAATTAGAACAAGAAGTCAGTAGAAGCACATCTTTCACTGCACTCATGCGAAGAAGATGGACAACTGAGCGCCGCACTGCCAGTAATCTAGTGTCACCTTTCATGTCTTATCAGTTGCCGAATGGCAACAGGCTGTCTCCTCGACAACTTGACCTCATCTCCCATTCATCCCGGCAACAACATTCAATAGCTGTATATAGTTGTTCTATTAAGTTCTTTCACTCGAAAACAGCCTTGGGCTGGCCTTGGCTCTCCCCCTTGTCCCTTCATTGTGGATTACGCGATTGAATTTGGTAAGCCTCGATCAGGATGCACTACAGCACTCTACAACTTTGAAATGGCTGACAATGGTGTCGAACCTTGCACATCCACAACTGTAATCAGGCAAACATTCCCAATGCCCACACCCCATGTTGCCAACTTGGTACTTGTAGTGTCATCTCACGTGTCTGCTTAATTGCCCACAGGGGGAATTGGGTTCATCAGTTGCACGGGCCTATTCCTTTGCACACCAAGACAAATCCAGTTGAGCAGCAGTTTCCTGTCCACTTGCAATTGAAGGAGTCCAAAGTCAGTCTGAGCTGCTCCGGTGGCTTTGACTAAAAAAGGTCGGAAAGTTCTCAAGACATGATGAGGCGAATGACCATTTCTACAAGTCTCTCTTTGAAGATGTAAACTCAAAAGGATTGACTGACTTGTGGTGCCCGGTGCGTGGGTTCCGAACCCCCCAAATGCCGACGGCTGCACGCCTGTGGCATTCTGAGGATTAGGATTTGGCATGTTAAAGCTCTTTTGCGCAAGCCAAGGCATCAACATCTCTTGGTTGGGGACCCTTAAACTCCGTCGGCTAATAGCCAATGGCTCTCAGGCGGTTCCACTTTTTGAACCCCATGATTCATTCGCAGACTCAGATTCTGAAAGGCTGACCGGGGGATAGACTTGTAAAGATTGGCTTGGCTACTCGGCCCAGCATTGCCAAATCACAGTTCCAAAATTCATTTGTGTTTTTCTTGGGAGTCTGGGTGAAATTGGTGGCCTTGTCAAACTCATCATATCTCAGCATACGCAGCCTTCCCCACCTTTCTTTCATTGGGATAATTGATTTAGCATGATTTAGCAGTAGTTTGAACACTTTTGTTTCAAAATATCCTTTTGGCTGGCCTTGGGCAAATCTTTGGCGTTGCTTGCGCAACCACAGAGAAAAACAAATGACTACCGTCTGTCTCTGCACTGCTGAAAAACTGCAATGTTGCCACATGTTGGCACGTTGAACTCTGCACGCTCAGCCTTCTCCACCTTTCATACAACAGTCATTCGAGCAATAGGTTCAGCCCACTTGGGCTGGCCTTGGGAGGATCTTGGCCCTTGCTTGCGGTCTACAAAGGCCTGTTTCCGCGGGAAGGTCTTCTTAGGCATACCTACAAAAGTCACCTTCGTCGAGAAAAAGGATGTAAACTCATGGATCAACTTTAGACGGTAGACTGTAAATCACTTCTTTTGCGTCAGCCTTGTGAGGAGCTTGTGCCATGGGAAGGAACACCATGGCGGTGATCCAAACATGTCAAATTCAGGCCATCACAACTCAATCATATTTATCTCCATGTGTGGCAAAACTGGATAAATCAGTTCGGTCCGAAACAAAGGATGCTGTCTGCCTTCCGCTATAGGCGCTGTCTGTCTCTGCGCTGCTGAAAAACTGCAATGTTGCCACATGTTGGCACGTTGAACTCTGTATGCTCAGCCTTCTCCACCTTTCATACAACATTCATTCGAGCAATAGGTTCAGTTGTTCTATCAAGTTCTTTCATTTGATAATAGCCCTTGGACTGGTCTTGGGAAAATCTTGGCTCTTTCTTGCGGTCTACAAAGGCCTGTTTCCGCGGGAAGGTCTTCTTAGGCATACCTACAAAAATCATCTTCGTCGAGAAAAAGGATGTAAACTCATGGATCAAATTTAGACGGTAGACTGTAAATCAATTCTTTTGCGTCAGCCTTGTGAGGAGCTTGTGCCATGGGAAGGAACACCATGGCATTGATCCAAACATGTCAAATTCAGGTCATCACAACTCAATCATATTCATCTCCATGTGTGGCAAAACTGGATAATTCGGTTCGGTCCGAAACAAAGGATGCTGTCTGCCTTCCGCTATAGGCGCTGTCTGTCTCTGCGCTGCTGACAAACTGCAATGTTGCCACATGGGAGAATCTTGGCCCTTGCTTGCGGTCTACAAAGGCCTGTTTCCGCGGGAAGGTCTGCTTAAGCATACCTACAAAAATAATCTTCGTCGAGAAAAAGGATGTAAACTCATGGATCAAATTTAGACGGTAGACTGTAAATCAATTCTTTTGCGTCAGCCTTGTGAGGAGCTTGTGCCATGGGAAGGAACACCATGGCATTGATCCAAACATGTCAAATTCAGGCCATCATAACGGTTCCACAAAGGCTGTCTTTCTCTGCGCAGCTGTCAAATTGCAATGTTGCCACATGCTGGCAAATTTAACTTATCATATCTCACCATACGCAGCCTTCCCCAACTCTGGCTTTCTCTGAAAGACTCACTGACAAAGAAATTGGCTTGAATACCAATGGCCTCACGAAGCAAAAAATGAGCCACTACACAAAACTGCATATCCTTGGGATGAGGCTAGGCGTGATGAAGTATCTTGTGAGAAATTGGGAACAATCTGATGACGATGGGACTTACAACCTCGCAACTCAAATGTCGAGGCTTTGGGTAAATCAGATTGTCATGCCTGATTTCTTCATCCACTTTGTTGACCCCTCGAATGGCAGAGTAATCGATGAGGATGCGCGTATACTGGTGCACCTTGGTTTCAAAATAGCCTTTCGGCTGGTCTTGGGCAAATCTTTGGCGTTGCTTGCGCAACCACAGAAAAACGCAAATGACTATTATACATATTCATTTGTGTAAAATCCCCATGTGTGGCAACACTGGATAAATCAGTTTGCTCCGAAACAGAGGATGCTGTCCGCTATAGGCGCTGTCTGTCTCTGCGCTGCTGACAAACTGCAATATTGCCACATGTTGGCATGTTGAACTCTGCACGCTCAGCCTTCTCCACCTTTCATACAACATTCATTCGAGCAATAGGTTCAGTTGTTCTATCAAGTTCTTTCATTTGATAATAGCCCTTGGGCTGGCCTTGGGAGAATCTTGGCCCTTGCTTGCGGTCTACAAAGGCCTGTTTCCACGGGAAGGTTTTCTCAGGCATACCAGCAAAAATCACCTTCGTCGAGAAAAAGGATGTAAACTCATGGGTCAAATTTAGACGGTAGACAATAAAGCAATTCTTTTGCGTCAGCCTTGTGAGGAGCTTGTGCCATGGGAAGGAACACCTTGGCGGTGATCCAAACATGTCAAATTCAGGCCATCATGACGGTTCCACAAAGGCTGCCTTTCTCTGCGCAGCTGTCAAATTGCAATGTTGCGACATGTTGGCACGTTGAACTCTGTATGCTCAGCCTTCTCCACCTTTCATACAACAGTCATTCGAGCAATAGGTTCAGCCCACTTGGGCTGGCCTTGGGAGAATCTTGGCCCTTGCTTGCGGTCTACAAAGGCCTGTTTCCGCGGGAAGGTNGACAAACTGCAATGTTGCCACATGTTGGCACGGTAAACTCATCATACTCAGCATTCGCAGCCGTCCCCACCTTTCTTTCATTGGGATAATTGATTTAGCATGATTTAGCATAATTTAGCAGTAGTTCAAACATTTTCGTTTCAAAATAGCCTTTTGGCTGGTCTTGGGCGAATCTTTGGCGTTGCTTTCGCAACCACAGAGAAACCCAAATGACTATTATACATATTCATTTGTGTAAAATCCCCATGTGTGGCAACACTGGATAAATCAGTTTGGTCCGAAACAAAGGATGCTGTCCGCCGTTTGCAAGACGCGCTGTCTGTCTCTGCGCTGCTGACGAACTGCAATATTGCCACATGTTGGCACGTTGAACTCTGTATGCTCAGCCTTCTCCACCTTTCATACAACAGTCATTCGAGCAATAGGTTCAGTTGTTCTATCAAGTTCTTTCATTTGATAATAGCCCTTGGGCTGGCCTTGGGAGAATCTTGGCCCTTGCTTGCGGTCTACAAAAGCCTGTTTCCGCGGGAAGGTCTTCTTAGGCATACCTACAAAAATCACCTTCGTCGAGAAAAAGGATGTAAACTCATGGATCAAATATAGACGGTAGCCCAGGGCTGCAAAATTCACAAAAATTAAAATGATCAATGGAATCATGCTGCATTGCCAAATGACAGTTCCAAAATTCATTCTTGTTTTTCTTGGAAGTCTGGGTGAAATAGCTGCCCCTGTAGTCTGCATAACAATTCTGTTGCGTCGGCCTGGGCAGGAGCTTGTGCCAGGGGAAGGAACACCATGGTCACCATGGATTTTATCCAACATGTCAAATTCAGGCCATCATCACTCTTCCACAAAGTCACAAAGGCTGTCTTTCTCTGCACAGCATTGCTTGCCCAACCACAAAGAAACGCAAATGACTATTATACATATTCAATCATATTCATCTCCATGTGTGGCAAAACTGGATAAATCAGTTCGGTCCGAAACAAAGGATGCTGTCTGCCTTCCGCTATAGGCGCTGTCTGTCTCTCCGCTGCTGACAAACTGCAAAATTGCCACATGTTGGCACGTTGAACTCTGTATGCTCAGCCTTCTCCACCTTTCATACAACAGCCATTCGAGCAATAGGTTCAGCCCACTTGGGCTGGCCTTGGGAGAATCTTGGTCCTTGCTTCCGGTCTACAAAGGCCTGTTTGCACAGGAAGGTCTTCTTAGCCATACCTGCAAAAATCACCTTCGTCGAGAAAAAGGATGCAAACTCATGGATCAATTTTAGACGGTAGACAATAAAGCAATTCTTTTGCGTCAGCCCGGGGAGGAGCTTGTGCCATGGGAGGGAACACCATGGCATTGATCCAAACATGTCAAATTCAGGCCATCATCACTCTTCCACAAAGCTTTCTCTGCACAGCATTGCTTGCCCAACCACAAAGAAACGCAAATGACTATTATACATATTCAATCATATTCATCTCCATGTGTGGCAAAAATGGATAAATCAGTTCGGTCCGAAACAAGGATACTGTGCGCTATAGGCCCTATAGGCGCTGTCTGTCTCTGCACTGCTGACGAACTGCAAAATTGCCACATGTTGGCACGTTGAACTCTGTATGCTCAGCCTTCTCCACCTTTCATACAACAGTCATTCGAGCAATAGGTTCAGCCCACTTGGGCTGGCCTTGGGAGAATCTTGGCCCTTGCTTGCGGTCTACAAAGGCCTGTTTCCGCGGGAAGGTCTTCTTAGGCATACCTACAAGAATCACCTTCGTCGAGAAAAAGGATGTAAACTCATGGATCAAATTTAGACGGTAGACTGTAAATCAATTCTTTTGCGTCAGCCTTGTGAGGAGCTTGTGCCATGGGAAGGAACACCATGGCATTGATCCAAACATGTCAAATTCAGGCCATCATCACTCTTCCACAAAGGCTGTCTTTCTCTGCACAGCATTGCTTGCCCAACCGCAAAGAAACGCAAATGACTATTATACATATTCAATCATATTCATCTCCATGTGTGGCAAAACTGGATAAATCGGTTCGGTCCGAAACAAGGATACTGTCCGCTATAGGCGCTGTCTGTCTCTGCACTGCTGACAAACTGCAAAATTGCCACATGTTGGCACGTTGAACTCTGTATGCTCAGCCTTCTCCACCTTTCATACAACATTTATTCGAGCAATAGGTTCAGCCCACTTGGGCTGGCCTTCGGAGAATCTTGGCCCTTGCTTGCGGTCTACAAAGGCCTCTTTTCGCGGGAAGGTCTTCTTAGGCATACCTACAAAAATCACCTTCGTCGAGAAAAAGGATGCAAACTCATGGATCAAATTTTGACGGTAGACTGTAAATCAATTCTTTTGCGTCAGCCTTGTGAGGAGCTTGTGCCATGGGGAAGGAACACCATGGCATTGATCCAAACATGTCAAATTCAGGCCATCATCACTCTTCCACAAAGGCTGTCTTTCTCTGCACAGCATTGCTTGCCCAACCGCAAAGAAACGCAAATGACTATTATACATATTCAATCATATTCATCTCCATGTGTGGCAAAACTGGATAAATCAGTTCGGTCCGAAACAAAGGATGCTGCCTGCCTTCCGCTATAGGCGCTGTCTGTCTCTCCGCTGCTGACAAACTGCAAAATTGCCACATGTTGGCACGTTGAACTCTGTATGCTCAGCCTTCTCCACCTTTCATACAACAGTCATTCGAGCAATAGGTTCAGCCCACTTGGGCTGGCCTTCGGAGAATCTTGGCCCTTGCTTGCGGTCTACAAAGGCCTGTTTCCGCGGGAAGGTCTTCTTAGGCATACCTACAAAAATCACCTTCGAACAGAAAAATGATGTAAACTCATGGATCAATTTGAGACGGTAGACTATAAGTCAATTCTTTTGCGTCAGCCTTGTGAGGAACTTGTGCCATGGGAAGGAACAACCATGGCATTGATCCAAACATGTCAAATTCAGGCCATCATCACTCTTCCACAAAAGCTGTCTTTCTCTGCACAGCATTGCTTGCCCAACCGCAAAGAAACGCAAATGACTATTATACATATTCAATCATATTCATCTCCATGTGTGGCAAAACTGGATAAATCAGTTCGGTCCGAAACAAAGGATGCTGTCTGCCTTCCGCTATAGGCGCTGTCTGTCTCTGCACTGCTGACAAACTGCAATATTGCCACATGTTGGCACGTTGAACTCTGTATGCTCAGCCTTCTCCACCTTTCATACAACAGTCATTCGAGCAGTTGGTTCAGCCCACTTGGGCTGGCCTTCGGAGAATCTTGGCCCTTGCTTGCGGTCTACAAAGGCCTGTTTCCGCGGGAAGGTCTTCTTAGGCATACCTAGAAAAATCACCTTCGTCGAGAAAAAGGATGTAAACTCATGGATCAAATTTAGACGGTAGACTGTAAATCAATTCTTTTGCGTCAGCCTTGTGAGGAGCTTGTGCCATGGGAAGGAACACCATGGCATTGATCCAAACATGTCAAATTCAGGCCATCATCACTCTTCCACAAAGGCTCTCTTTCTCTGCACAGCATTGCTTGCCCAACCGCAAAGAAACGCAAATGACTATTATACATATTCAATCATATTCATCTCCATGTGTGGCAAAACTGGATAAATCAGTTCGGTCCGAAACAAAGGATGCTGTCTGCCTTCCGCTATAGGCGCTGTCTGTCTCTGCGCTGCTGACAAACTGCAATATTGAATATTGCCACATGTTGGCACGCTGAACTGTATG
This sequence comes from Breviolum minutum Mf 1.05b.01, assembly GCA_000507305.1. Classification (NCBI taxonomy): domain Eukaryota; class Dinophyceae; order Suessiales; family Symbiodiniaceae; genus Breviolum; species Breviolum minutum. The sequence goes on from DF239757.1 coordinate 64,853, forward strand.
CTCAGCCTTCTCCACCTTTCATACAACAGTCATTCGAGCAATAGGTTCAGCCCACTTGGGCTGGCCTTGGGAGAATCTTGGCCCTTGCTTGCGGTCTACAAAGGCCCGTTTCCGCGGGAAGGTCTTCTTGGCCATACCTGCAAAAATCACCTTCGTCGAGAAAAAGGATGTAAACTCATGGATCAAATTTACGATCAAACATGTTAAACGCAGGCCATCATGACTGTTCCACAAAGGCTGTCTTTCTCTGCGCAGTTTTCAAACTCCAATGTTGCCACGTGTTGGCATGTTGAACTCAGCATGTTCAGCCTTTTCCACGTTTCATTCAACATTCATTCGAGCAGTAGGTTTAGTTGTTGTATCAAGCTTTTTTAAATAACCCTGGGGCTGCCCTTGGGCGAATCTTGGCTGTTGATTGCGCTGGTGTCCAGTGTCTTGCGGACTGGTGTGCAGTGTCTACCTTTGCCTTTTTCGATGGGAAGGCTTTCCTAGGTAAACCTGCAAAAATTATCTTCGTCTCAAACAAGGATGCAAACTCATGGAACAAATTTAGATCCTAGATTGTGCCATAGGGAGGAATACCATGGCATTGATCCAAGCGCGTCAAATTCAGGCCATCATGACTGTTTCACAAAGCCTGTCTTTCTCTGCACAGCTTTCAAACTCCACTGTTGCCACATGTTGGCATGTTGAACTCAGCATGTTCAGCCTGCATGTTCAGCCTTCTCCACGTTTCATTCAACATCATTCAACATTCATTCAAGTTCTTTTATTTGAGAATAGCCCTTGGGCGAATCTTGGGGCGGTCCTTGCGCAACAACAAAAAAAACTCATGTCTACAAAGGCCTGAACACCATGGCATTGATCCAAACATGTCAAATCAGGGCTGCTAAATTCACCAAAAACAAAAATTATCAATGGAATCATGCTGGTGGTTTTTCCATGTCCGTTTGTGCATGTCTCTCTTTGAAGATGCAACCTAGAAACGACTGACTGAGTTGTCGTTCCGGGTGCATGGGTTCCGAACCCCCCAAATGCCGACGGCTGCACGCCAGTGGCATTCTGAGGAATAGGATTTGGAAAGGTTAAAGCTCTTTTGCGCAAGCCAAGGCATCAACATCTCTTGGTTGGGGACCCCTCAAACTCGGTCGGCTAATAGCCAATGGCTCTCAGGCGGTTCCACTTTTTGAACCCCAGCAAACTCATACTCTTGAAGGCTGACCGGGGCATAGACTTGTAAAGATTGGCTTGGCTACTCGGCCCAGCATTGCCAAATGACAGTTACAAACTTCATTCTTGTTTTTCTTGGGAGTCTGGGTGAAATTGGTGGCCCTGCAAATTCAGGCCATCATGCCTGTTCCACAAAGGCTGTCTTTCTCTGCACACCTGTCAAACTGCAATGTTGCCACATGTAGGCAGGTTCAACTCAGCACGCGCGGCCTTCTCCACCTTTCTTTCAACACTCATTCGAGCAATAGGTTCAGTTGTTGTATCAACTTCTTTCATTTGAAAATAACCCTTTGGCTAGCTTTGGGCGAATCTTGGCTGTTGCTTGCGCAGCCACAGAAAAGCATGTGTGTCCAACGTCTACCTATTTCTGCGGGAAGGCTTTCCTAGGCAAACCTGCAAAAATTATCCTCTCAACTAAACTACAATCCAGGGACGTCAGGTTCTGCATGATAGACCCTGAATGTTGGGGTCTGAAATTTAAAACCCTAATTGAGTTCTGGACATCTTTGTAACCATGTTCCTTCGTCGAAACTGATGCAAACTGCAACTCAGCACGTGCAGCCTTCTTCACGTTTCATTCAACATTCATTCGAGCAGTAGGTTTAGTTGTTGTATCAAGTGTTTTTATTAAAAAATAACCCTGGGGCTGCCCTTGGGCGAATCTTGGCCGTTGTTTGCGCAACCACAAAAAAGCTGATGTCTCCAAGGCCTACTTCCGTCGGAAGGCTTTCCTAGGCAAACCCGCAAAAAAAACCTTCGTCGAAAACAAAGTGCGTCTTTCTCTGATGCAAACTGCAATCTTGCCACATTTTTGCTGGGCCATGAACGAACTTCCGGCATTGCCTGCGCAACTACAGCAAATCGCCAATGTCTACACATTTATTAGCTTTGGTTGGAAACTTTGGTACGAAAATCACCTTTCGTCAACGACAAGGATGCTGTCCGGAAAAGGTTTTGTCTTTTTCTGCACACCTGGCAACTCAAGAAGTTGCAATATGACGACAGATGTTGGCATTTTATATTCAACCTTTTCCACCTTTCATTCGGGTAATGGTTTTATGTCAGGGGGTGCGGGTTAAAAGACTGGCCAGCTCAGCTGACACAGTGGACAAATCTCAAGAAGCGCAACTACCCAATCCAATGTCGATCAGCTTCCAATGTCGAGCAGCTTAGGCAATCGGTGACTACTGAATCTAGTGAATAGAATGTGCCTCTCCAATTCTGATCCCGACGTTCAATCTGCAGGCTATAATTCTGCGCAAAGTCCCACAAACTGGGAATGAATCCATGGCAAAGACCCCAGCTGCATTCTTTGCTGACTGTCTTCGCGCCTCTCCATTGCACTCGATGATAAAAACCAAAATGCGAAATTCAAAATTGTGGGTTGACAAAAGAAACTTGGTGCTCTTGATACACAATGTTTTGAAACAAATCAAAGGTTTTGCTATCCACACAATTACAATTTCTTCGGGACCAAGCCCCATGGCCCATGCAAAACGGCCTGAAATATGAAATGATCCAGGCTGATTTCGATTTTTGTGTGAGTTTCAGGTGCGTCAGGTGTTGTCACCACAAATGGTGTTAGATCTACACATATCTAGTGTATGTAAAAATGTAAAATATTTACGTATATATATATATACATACATACACATACACATACACATACACATACACAAACACATACACATACACATACACATACACATACACATACACATACTCAAAAGCGGACAGCACCTTTTTGAGCAGCTTTAGATGCCTGCATGTATGTGTGGTTTAAACCACCTCAAGCGAACCATTCACAGTCAGTAGCGATGGTATTCACCTGAGCTATTCACTGGCTGTTGCACCTTAGGCCAATTCCATAGCCATCAAGTCTCTTCTATTTGTGCTTTTCACATGCATTTGAAGGGTTCTTCCTGTTTAAACGGGTGATCTTCCTTCATCTATTCAAAAGACTATCGATCACATCTCTGGTCCTCAAAGCTCCATCCAAATCACCGTTGGCTTCTTGTTCATCAGCTCGTGCTTGCATCCTGCGCACGATTGCATTCATGTCATCAATCACAGTTGAAGTTCCAGAATATCAACTGAATCTTCTCCTTCTGGCTCTACAGCTCCTGGTCCATCATCTCGATTCGGAACTTCATGTTCAGGTTCTACTTCAATCTCTTCGTACTCCTCGTCCGTGTCATAGTCATGGTGGTTCACCTCCTGCCAGAACTCCACGTCACTGGCCTCACTTAGAGACGTGAAAAGATATCGTCTTCGTTTCTCCTCTTCAGTCTCCGTCACTTCTTCTGCTTCTCCAGCAAAACCCTGGGTTAAGGCCCGTGTCCCTCAAAGTGTTCCTGTCATTCTCTGTAATGAGCTGGACCTCCTCTTCAAAGTAAGCTCCTGATTAGCTCACGAGTCATATGAGCCAACATGTTCAACATAGGCCTTGCAGCTACCTTGTCGACATCCAAGCTGAACTTCTTGGCTAACTTGCGTGGCAATGTCCTGAGCTGCTTGTAGTCGCTCTTTGTCCACATGTGAAATGATCCTTCTCCAAAGCTTTGCCTTTGAGCCGCTTTGCGATAGGCCCAAACACTTGCAAGCAGCCTTAAGGACCATACTTGTAGAAGTGGGGGCAATCCTCACACCTTCAATCTCCACAGCATCGTCCAAAGGCACAAGTTCTTGTCATTCTGGTAAAATCAGCTCTTCTCTCAACATCTCCGCCTTCTTGGCGACCTTCTCCTTCTTGATCAACTGCCATTCATGGTTGCGCTGCTACTGCTGGTGCAGCTGCAGCTCCTGCAGCCATCCCATCTCCTTCTATGTCCTTTACTACAAAGCCCATGACCTCTGGTGTCAAGATATCTTGGGTCAAAATGGTAAGTAGTTGTGTGCATCATTGGTCACGTTCAACTTCTCGAGATCTATCACTCATTTTGCAAAGATCTTTACAAAATTCCAACATAGTCCAAGTCTCACCATTGTAGCCCAAAGTTGTCCTGTATGAGTGGCCATGGAGTAGGTTGCACTCGGATCAATGGAGCGCTCTGCTGAAGAACCAACTATTGGAAAACCCTTTCCCGTCACTGTCCACGAGGCCCCAGCTTCTCTCCCTCTTGCAGGAATATCTGCATCCACTTGCCTCACATGAGACATCATTCTCACGTAGCCAGATACCTGCAAGCTGTCATTCTTGAAGCTGATGGGTATCCTCACTCCTGACTCCTCATGAGTCAGCTTGGGGCCACCACCATCCAATGTGATAGTCCAACCACGTTGAAGCAGCCTCCCATACGATATCAAAAGTTGTTTCACCTGCTTCGAAATGTGAACCTTGTCCTTCAAAAGCACAATGTCACCTTCTTCTCCATGTAATTCAAGTTGCATTCATCACGAAGACCTCTGCCTGCAAATGCTAGATCAGCTGGAAGAGAACCGTTGCATCAGATCCACTATCCAGGACGATGTTCCATAAGATGTCCTCTTCATCCTCCTTGGTGACTCCTCTGACATGAAGGTCTCGACAGGGGCGTTGACATACTCCATCGCGAAGACCTCCACGTGGACGATGACATACTTCACCACGTAGAGAAGTAGTACTCCTCTTCAATGATGTAGGTTGCCAAGCTCGATCACCAATCTTAAAAGAAGCTCCAACCTTCATGTTCTCATACTCGACCAAGTTGATGGATGTAGTTGCCGTCCTCAACCAAGTAGACTCAATCTCCTGTCGAAAGTCACGTTCATCAAGCTGATCAAACTCAACAAAGAGACCATCACTGTCATCACCAATGAAAAAGTGTTCACATTCACTGCTAACAACACGAACATGTTTTGGTGACAAGCTGAAACTGTTTTCTGCGCTCTGCATGTCAAAGCAAAGTGTGCGTCGCTGGTGCGTGGTCATTCCCTGCAACTCGTTGAACAAATTGGGATGAGGATGCTGCTCCAGAAGTAGAGCTGGAAGGAAAGGTTCCAGGTGGTGCTTACAAAGGAGGAAGAGTTTGCTGAACTGCTTGGTGTTGTTTGTTCATTCTCTTGTACTTGACGAACTGTTTGCTTACTGTAGCAGTCTTTAGCTAGATGTCGTTGCTTACCACATGTATGGCAATGGCGCTCTTCACGTTTGCCCTTGCCTTTTGACTTACCATCTTTTCCTTTCCCTTTTCCTTTGTAGTTTCCATCACCCTCATTCTTTCCTTTTCCTTTTGACTTGCGATCTTGCCAGTAACTACCTTTGTGAAAGTCTTTGCCTCCACCTTTGTTTCCTTTTCCATCCTTCCCTTTTCCTTTTCCTTTTTCAAAGCCCTTGACATGATCAACTTCCATAAGTCCAGACGTGTCACTGGCACCACTATCACGACCAAGTCCCATCATCCCAGACCACTTGGTAGTGCTCCTGTCATAGTTCAGCCCTGCTTCCCTCATCTGGGCATAGGTGGTATTGTCCTTGAAAGACAACTGCAACCAAGTTTTCAGTGTTCTTTGCACGATCGAAGCGACACTTGATTTCATCACCAAGATTGTTGCCCAACTTCTTGAACTCGGCATCAGGTAAGAACTCTTGTTGTTGAAGGCTGGCCAATTCATGATCAGCCCAAGTCGTGACATAGCCCTGTTCTTGTTCATCGGCTCATTCGACAGGAGGACCTGCCTATAGGCCTCAAAACCATTGCAACCTACGACTTGCTTCAAAACCAAAAGGGTCTCTGTGTCCACAACGAAGCCAAAAGCCCGTAAAGAAAGACCCCTCTCCTCTTCGCACGTCCATTTGCACAGATATGTCCACCTCTGTAGATGGATTTGCTCTCAGGGCCTTGATGTCATCCACGAAGTTTGCATCCAAACTTCCCAAGTACTGCTCAAACGTCCAAGCCCAGTCTCTCCAAGTTGCTATCTCAGTCTCTCGATCTTTGCAATCGAAAACTGCAGGCTTGGGGAATATCCTATACCAAGCCTTCTCATCAGTTGCACTCCTCAGCTGCCATAGTAGCCGCATGGCTTGCATTCTCTGCTGCTTCTACCATTCGTCTTGCTAGCTCTGCTCCATCTATAGCAGCACACGCCGTTGGACTGGTTGCTGGACTGCCCGCGACGGTCCTCTTGAGTCTGTCGCCTCGAGGGATATGCCCTAAGAACCTTCACAACCTCAAACTTTATCCGCAGGTACTGCTCGTAGAACTCCGAGTATAGAAAGCTAATGCCCTCTTGCAATGCCAATGCTAAACAAGTGACGTAGAGCTCCTCAGCCTCGTGGTAAGCAAGTGCCGTAAAGTTCCACAATAAGATTTATCTTGCAAAGGCCCTGGGAGGAAGCTCCGCTACCATCAAAAGCGGACAGCGCCTTTTTGAGCAGCTTGAAATGCCTGCATGTATATGTGGTTTATACCACCTCAAGTGAACCGTTCACAGTCATTCACATACACATACACATACACATACACATACACATACACATACACATACACATACACATACACATACACATACACATACACATACACATCTACATACACATCTACATATACATCTACATACACATCTACATCTACATCTATATCTACATCTACATCTACATCTACATCTACATCTACATCTACATCTACATCTACAACTACATTTACACCTACATCTACATCTAACATAAACCACCCTCTTTCAAGATCTTTATGGCCGATAAAATGTCCAAAATCATCCACCAAACAGATCTGAAATGCAAATTGTATATTTCTGACGCTGCGAGCCTGACCAAGATCGAACAGTGCCTCTTTTTTACAGTATCGTTTATCACCATAAGGTGCTTACCTTCAAATCGAGTAAAACTGCTAGAAATCAAATGAAATGATATGAAATGCAAGGGTTTTTTACCAAAATGATGCCTTGAGTCCCCGTCTTCATGTGGCAACGGCCTGTGTAAGAGTATCTGATCATATTTGGTCTTTCTACGATGTGGCGTGGAGCGTAGATGCTCCAACCCTGTGGCAATGCCAAAACAGTTTCAAAGGATCATCTTTGATATGTTCCATGATGTTCCATAATGCCGGTTTTTGATAAGTACAACAACTTTTTTCATTTGCGACGAAAGATCAGGCAAGTATAGTACAATAAGTGCTTGGATAAAATCTTGCATTTCCTTTCCTTGCGCCTTGAGAGGGCTGCCCTCGGGCCAGCTAGCTTTGACGTGACCTGACCTGACCTGACATACATACTTTTTCCTCGGCAACCCAAACCGGTGGAAAGATCTCCGTGATTTTTTTTCCGTGATTATTTGCCTTGGCTTTCCGGAAGGCCAGACTGTCGCTTACACATGCGAAGATTACGTCACTTGGCGCATGCCTACGTCACTTGTACATGCAAAAGGTTCTGCTACGTCACCACTTGTACATGCACACACCTTTTGGGTTTCGGGTTTCGGAGGTTTCCGGGTTTTCGGGGTTTCGGGGTGGGGTCGTGATGACATTCGTTTTGCGTGAACACATCGGCTGCAGCAGACACGACTCTGGGTGTTAGGCTGCGAAGATTTTGGTGGTTTCAGGGTGGGGATGACATTCCTTGTGCTCGGACACACTGAACTCGAAAACCATGCCAGCCGCCATGGACTGTCAAATCAACACTCAAAAAAAACAGATCGTCATCAACATAAACTTTGGATCGCCCTGAGGAAAACCGGTCGCCACCTACAAGTTCGTAGTTTCACCTACAACTTCGCCTTTTGCACCACATGGTGTCTACTCAGGACTACTTTGGACCGTGCTAGCTGGTGGCTTTCCCAAGCATATATGTATAGAAACCGAGCATATACAAGCGACAGAAACCCGGCACGCACAAGCGACACAAACCTGGCACGCACAAGCGATTGTTCGCCCCCTTCCGGAGGACGCACCTGGATGATTTTGCATCTATGTTGAAGGCATTGTTCTTTGGCCCATGCCAACCGATGCCAAGGCCAATGCGGTTGACAGAGGTGGGATTTATCCGAACTACGTGTTGCAGTTCAGCAGCTGCACCATTCTATTCAGTCGACGGCGTCGGGGCTTATGACAACATCTCCCGCAACAGCATGTTGGGTAGCCGGGGGGGGTTTGCCCCGGCAAAATGTTTGTTTTAAGGCTGAGGTCCGGACCATGGGATGATAGATGCACGTTCATGTGATGAATTCATTGGTTTTTACAGCTCAAAAAGCAGTTGCATTGCAACCGTCATTAGATCCAATTTATTCAAACATAGTACGAAACAACAAAACCCAACTTCAAAAAAACATTTTTTTTGAAAACAAACGCCCACCCTCGCGCGTTTTCTACGTGACGCACATGTACTGTTAGGAACGTTAACATCCCACCCCATCAATTGCGTAGCATCGAACATGTGTGCAAGTACAAGGAACGTTAACATCCCCACCCCACCCCACCCCATCAATTGCGTAGCATCCAACATGTGTGCAAGTGCAAGGAACGTTAACAATCCACCCCATCAATTGCGTAGCATCCAACATGTGTGCAACTGCAAGGAACGTTAACATCCCACCCCATCAATTGCGTAGCATCCAACATGTGTGCAAGTGCAAGGAACGTTAACATCCCACCCCATCAATTGCGTAGCATCCAACATGTGTGCAATTGCAAGGAACCTTAACATGTTGCCCTATTTTTTTCCGTCGGCCAACGAGCCGCCCTCCACACAATGCAGCGACATCTCCGACCCAACGAGTCTTTACGATGTCTACCTCGTGGTGCCACCCAACAGAGCCCGCCCAGTCTACGACACCCTGGCCCACACGCCCCCACGCCAAGCCAGCATCCAACTCAACCAAAAAAAACCTGTGCGTGGGACGCAGGAAAGTTGGTTATGTATAACTGGTAATGAATCTTCCCATGATGACTAAAATGCCAGGGTGGCAAGGACGGAGGTGCATGTGAGACCGACGCCTCCCTGAGACAGTGGTCGATGCGCCGTTGCTAAAGCCTGGACGGGGAAGACATCGACTTCGAGGAGACGGCGGAGGCATCCTGCGACTGCGAAGTCGTGGTTGTTGGAAAACTCTGTGGCAACGTTGGGCGAACACATGCGCAGGAGGTACACGTAGGACTGGCGCTGTACAGCAACAGCAACCAGTATGCAGGCCAGATTTAAAAGCACCTGCACCACCCCTCAGCAGCTACCCCTAGTATCCAAGCAGCAGCAAGTGCGGGCGCTTCTCGAGCGCGGATGGACACCTCCCAGCTGGGCCTAATTAGCACAAGGGATCCAACCCAACGCAACAGAGGCAAACACCGAAGAAGCACCCAGAACTCCAGGATGGCAAGAGCGAGCAACAATCCCGGTCCACACGGCCATGCACAATGAACTCCAAGCCGCGATCCCTCCAACCAGCCAAGCCTTGCTACAATCCCACGCTGGCCCCTTCGCAACCCGAGCCTTCACCACCATACCCTGGTCCACCGAGTTTGAGTACCCTTCCCACAAACACCCGACTCACCGACCTCAACATCCAGAACCTGTCCGGGGCCGACGACCGTCGCAAAGCAGTCATAGCAAACGGGTTACCCATGTGGAGGGAAGCCAACTAGCCATGGATACCACTCGCGGGTGGAAGCTGGTAATCTTCTGGGAGCGCTGGTTAAATATTTGGATCGCGTTGGATTGCTTTTGAACCCGGACAAAACAGTAGTCAGTACGAATGAAACCCAACCCCCCCGAACTATTACGCCCACCGTTGGAGTGATTCTCAAAGTTTTGCCCCGCAATGCTGGGCAAAAATGGTTGGGTAGCATGTTGACATCACATGGTTCGAAATTAGAAGATGTGGATTTGCAACATCATCTTCACCAGGCATCGAAAGTTGTCCATTTTTAGTCCAGACACTTGCAGCTTTCAAAGTCATTTTGAAATCCGGGCGCATTCCTGGCACGTGGAAGCTCACTACCTTCAGAATGTTGCCTAAAAAACTGCGTGCCATTCAAACGGCTGACTTCTTCAGACCTATTGCAAGCAGCAGGCTTTTCTACAAGGCATTTGGGTACCTGATCCTTGGCCGTGTGGAGGACATTATGGAGGCGAAACAACCGGAGGAGCAACATGGCTTTCGACCAGGCAGAAGATTGGAAGAACATTTGTTGACAGCGAACCTTCTACTGGATAAAGCTGCCGCAGCTGGAATCACAGTGCCGATTGTAAGTTTGGATTTGTCAAAGGCATTTGACCGCGTACTTTAGCCAACATTGGGAAGCTCTACGAGAACAAGGGGTTCCAGAACACTTAGTGGGGTGGGTAGAGAATGCATATGATGAACAACTCAGCGAGGTCATGGGGGAATGGGGTAAAAGCCGCAGTTTTTCCATAACAGGTGGTGTGCGACAAGGCTGTGTTTTAAGCCCACGACTATTCACCGCAGTTCTAGAATAGGCTTTGAGGCAATGGAGGACAGAAATTGGAAATGCAGGTTTTGATCTGGGCGATGCTCTTGACACCTTGGTGGACCTACGCTTCGCGGATGACATTCTATTACTTGCAAATTCTGGCCCTGAAGTGGCACAAATTTTGGATAAATTCGTGAAGGCGGTGGGTAAGGTTGGTTCACGATTGAATGTCGACAAAACGGTTATACTGACAAATGAGGCGCAGCCACCAAATACGCTTGTGACAAAGGACGGTCTGCTCTTGAAAGTTTTGGAGCGGAATCAAAGGCAAAAATGGCTAGGATGCATACTGACCGCTTGCGGAAGTATGATGCAGCACTTGGATCTCGCTTACCACATGGAACAAGGCACGAAATCCATGCAGGCAAACCGTTGGATACTGCAGGACAGAACAACTTCAATATATACGAGGGTGAAATATTTCAATGCTTGCGTGTCAGCTGTGGTTTGTTTTGGTGGTGGTCACCGTACACCGTACAAGAAGCAACTTTATGCACTTGACGTCCTTTTTCGGAAACTTTGTCGGTCAATTGCAACACCGCCATCGGACACCGACAGGTCCCTCAAATGGCATGAAATTTTCCATCACTGGAACGATCTGGCCCGAACCTCCGCACAAACTGCTGGGCTGCAACCTTGGTCATACCGTGTGTGTAGGCAGCACTGGGAATTAGCATCTCACATTGCAAATTGACCTGAACATCGCTCGGTGCGAAGAATTCTTGTTTGGAATCCATCTGTCCGCCGATCCCTGGGAAGGAGACCGCACACCTGGGACTATCAAATCCAAGCTTTTTGTCGATACACAGGTTTGGGACCATGGCTAGAGGAAGCGAAATACCATCGTCAGTGGAATACACTTTTTCAAGATTTCTACACTTTTTGCCAGATGTGAGAAAAATTGAAATTGCATGCGAAACCAATGTAAATATTTTTTTTCCACCGCCTGTGCCCAAAATGGGTTCGCCTTGTGGCGTACAGGCATTGACCATTGACCATCCATATGAACCGATGGATAGTGCAACACGGACTTTCCATTGTAAAACGTTTACGGCACTTTGAATCTGTAGTGTCATCAGTGACATGCTTTGCTGGTGGACATCGCACTATGTCGAGTCTCGACACTCATTTCCGGAAGTTGTGCAAGTCAATTGTCGGCCCTCCGCCTAGCACAGGTTGGACACTGGAACGGCACGAGGTATTTCATCAATGAAATGTTCGGGTCCACATATTTATCGATAGAGACAACATCAAAACAATTTTTTTTTTTTCTTCGCTCCTTTTTCCGCGTGAGTCTCTGACCATGACTGTTTTACTGGTCAGTCTCCAGGCTGCCGGGGCTCCTTAGGAGCGGGCTGGAAGGCGGCTGGGAGCGGTAACGTGGAGGGGTGCTTCGGCGAGCACCTGGCTGAGGGTGGGCTGGTTTCCCTCCACGTTGGTGTGGTTTGAGCAATCTTGGGCGAGCAAGCTGGCCGCGAAGGCGTGCATGGCGGCAT
>DF239757.1:77095-157464 GCA_000507305.1 Breviolum minutum Mf 1.05b.01
GGTTGGTTGTTCATGAGTTGGTCCCAAGCGGGTGGTTCGAAGCCATGTTGCTGGAGTTGGGCGGCTGCCTCTGCAGCTTCTCGGATGGATGGCGGCGGTTCCTCGCTTTGGAACTGGTGGAGGAGGGTGGCTGCTTGTTGCGGGGCTTGTCGGCCCAGAACTTGTAAGGCATCTGCCCATGACGCCCAGTAAGCTGGCGTTGCGAGTATGCTGGCCGATGTGAGTCCGAGGCCTCCGTACCGGAGTGGCAGGTGGGCTGTGGCAAGGGCGGTAGCGGGTGGTGGGTTGCAGTCGAGCATTTCGGCCAGGCAGCCAGCAACGGCTGCATCGTGGTCTTGAGCAAACTGGTGGGTGACACTGGGGGGGAGCATGCGGAGTTGGTAGTTGCACCTGGGGCTGGCGCAGTACAGAAGCAACAACCATGAGGCTTGAAGGTCTTGCAGGTGGGGTAATTGTTGAAGGAGTGTGTTGTGTTCTGTTTGAAGTTGTTGGAGATGATGTTGTTTGTATTCCCTGGTTCCAACTGGGGCGCCAAGGACGGTGATGCCTCGTTGTTGTGGGGGGAGCTGCATGTTGCCGACCCAAACTTCTGACCCGAGACTCGTGATGTTGGCAGGCTGGTGTCCGGCGGTGTTCCATATTCTCGTTTTCCCGCTGTTAAGCCGGATGCTGGTGCGGGCTTCAAGGTGTAGTGCCAATTGGTCGTAAATGGCCCGGACTCGGTGAGGGGAGCTGACGGCGTAGACGTCGTCAAGGAAGGCGTAAAGTCCTTCGCCTTCTTCGAGGTTGGTTTGGACAGCTTCCAAGGCTCCTTTTTGTCGTAAGGAAAATAGGGCCGGCATCAATGGATCGCCTTGGTCGCACATTTGTTGTCTGAACTATTTTTTTTCCTTGGAGGTGACGAATTTTGCGATGGCTGTTTTTTCATGGGCAGCCTCCAGGCACAAACTGTTTTTATACTGGCCACTCTCCAGATGTGCTTTTGGTAGGGAAGGTGTAAGGCCAGACCTTCCTCTGCCGGGCTGGGAGGCGACTGGTCTGCACAGCCGGGCTGGTGTCGGAGAGGAGTTGGCCGAGGGGTGGGAGAGTTCAGTCCAGGTTGATTGTGGTGAGCGGAAAAGTCTTCAAACAGGAGACTGGCAGCGAAGGAAGAGGCTGCTGCATGGGTAAGGAGGGCAGACCAGCGGGACACCACCGCACATGCGGTGGTTGCACAGAATGATGGCGGGCTGGATCTGGCTCTGGCTTGGGCAAGCATGCCGATAAAGCTGGATGCCTCGTTGCTCCACCTACCCCGTGCTTCGATGCCGAGGACCACCAAACGACATCGCCGGTTGCGTAGAAGTTCTGGGTAGGTCCTTTCCTTGGTCCTGCGTGCATCTTGTAATGCGGCTCCGGCAAAAGTTCCTCCACGTGACCTTGGCTGACCTGACCTGGTAAGGGGCGAGACCAGGGTGGTATCCACTGCTAGCTGGTTTCCCCCCCACATGGGTAACCCGTTGCCGATTACCTCGATGCGACGGTCGTCGACCCGAGACAAGGTGTGGTGGATTGTGATCCGCGGGCCGTGTATTTGTGGTGACTCGAGCTCCTCTTTCCCTGCAAATCCGTGCTGCTGCCCCTTCCAGAGGGCCTCCTCGGGCTCGTAAGACTGCTGACTGAGCACATGTTGCGCTGTGGTCGCCGGGAGGTTAACAGGGCGACGGCACCGACAACAACGTGCACAGAGTGGGAGGTGCAAACGAACACGACGGAGAAGGAGAATCCTGAAGAGATGGGATGGGTATTCGAACTCTGTGGTGTAAGGTATGGTGGTGAAGGCTCGGCTTGCAAAGGGGCCAGCTTGGGAGTGAAGCAAGGCTTGGTTGGCTGGAGGGATCACGGCTTGGTGCTCATTGGACATAGCAGTGTGGACGGGGATGGGTGCTTGCTGTTGCCATCCTCTAGTTCTGGGTGCGTTTTTTTCGGAGCCTGTGTCCGCTGAGTTGGGGTCTCCTACTGCAGGTACAAAAGCTTGGAACGGTGGAGGCTGATCGAGACGTTTGGGATCAACATTGCCAATATTTCACCGAATTCTGTTGCACATAGACCGGCCAAGTTTAATTTTGCACAAGATATTATGTAGAGATATGTGGAACAAATGCATTCTCCGCCCCAATTTGGCGTGTAGGCCTGACCTGAACTGACCTGCTACATGCCACATGCTACATGCCTGTGCCCGAAACGGGCCGCCTGCGGGCCTACAGGCTCAACTCAACTCAACTCACATGCTACATACTACATACCACGTATTGATTACTACATGTCACGGACCACGTACTGCTTACCACCTATTCAATTACCACGTACTCCCTATACCACCTATGGCATACAATACTTCATGCTGGCACAAACGGATTGATCAACAATTGGAATACCATGGTTTCAAAATGTGGTTAGCGAAATAGATGTCCGAATATTGGAAATTTGCAAATTACGTTGCTTTACTTGATGACAATCGCTGGGTGAAACGCATCTTGCATTGGAACCCGGGGGGTGGAAGGCCTGGACGTTTATTCTTCCAATGGCAAACTCCAATACAATTTTTTTGCCGCTGGCATCACTTCGACAACTGGCTTGACATTGCTCGAAACACCGATCTCTGGTTCCAATACTACACCGACTCCGTGTCCTTTACCCAACGATGATTTTCCTTTTCACGTTTTCATTCGCAATTTGTATATACAGTGTGTTTTTACGTTTCACTTCCTGTGCCCTAAATGGGCCGCCGCTCGGCATACGGGATCAATGTCAATAAAATGTCAAACTGTACAGGCCAAATATTACATACCACGTACTATATACTATGTGCTAACAAAGTTTTGGCTCAAGTGTTTCTGCTCAAGTGTTTCTGCTCGCGCGTGTGTTCCTGTTCTCGGCCCGGGCGTCATGCCGATTTCAAAGGAACACATGGAAGCATTGAAAAATGGGAGTACTCAAATTCAATTTGCCCAGGAAAACCCGAAGAAACCAGGTTCAAAAGCATGGGACCGATATGAAGCATACAAGGGCACAACAACCATTGCTCAAGCCACTGAGAACAAGGCTGGCTGGCAAGACCTCACGGCTGATTTTGAAAAAGGGTTCTTGAAGATCATGCAGGAAATGGATGTGGATACAGCACAAAGTTCCACCAAAAGGCCGGCCCCGGAAGGAACACCAGACCGTGAAGCTCAAGCCCGGACGAAAGCCCAAGCCTCAGACTTGATGCCACGTATTTTGCCAACAGAAGTGCAAGATCCCGTCTCCAAAGTAGAGATGTCAGCGGCCACGATTGCAACATTGAGGGCCGTCATGCGTGAAGAAATCAGCATTGGCATGTCTGCGTTGGAAAGCCGCTTGACCAACAAGATGGACGATCAGTTCACCCAAATGAAACAAGATTTGGAACAGGAGAGGTCTGCAAGAACTATGTTGGAGGAAAGGGTGGCGCAACTAGAATCCAAACAGGCAACCAAAGAGAATACAAACGATGTGACCGATGCAGTTGACAAATCCATTGCGGTGATTGGTGGTTTTGGAGAGACAACTGTTGAAGAAGCCGAGAAGCTTGCACATGATTTGTTGAAACATGTGCATGGATTTCATGATGTGTCGATGGTTGACGGCAATTCAATTGTGGGCCTTGCTCAATTTGATACTCCTGCACATGCCATGAAGTTTGTCCGATCACAGAAAAAGCACCCTCAAATACAAACAAACAAATTGTGGGTAGCAGAAAACCGTAGCCGCACGGAGAGGAACCAGGCCAAAATTGCCAGCAAATTGAAAAAGTTTTTGATCGAGCTGGCAAACATTCCGCCCAAAGATGTCATTGTCAACTACAAGCTGTTCAAGGTCATTGTCCGTGACAACGGCAAGTTGATGCCCATCGCTTTTGTGAAGGACGACTTGACTATCAATTGGGATGGTGCCAGCGATGTGCCGGCAATGGTGCGAGAAGCAATGCAGGATTTCATTGCAGACATGGAGTAGGGATTATACAACGGTGGTTTTTCTGATAGCAGAAAGCCTGCAACAGGGAATGGTGATGACAAACCGTCCCCACTTGCAACGAATGATGCTGATCAGATTGAACATTGTGTTCATGTCATTGTCAAAAATTTGCAAAGCATTCGGTGTGAGTCACGTTGGGAGGATTTTATCGCTGAATTAAACCACTCTGATTTTGATTTGTTGCTCATTTGTGAAACGTGGCGTGGGGACAGGGATGAAAGCTTCACTACGGAAAAAGGTCATCACATCTATCTTAGCGGTGGTGCCAATCATCAAGGTGTTGGAATTTGCATTTCGGCCAAATTTGCTACACAAGTTACACATATGTCTTTCCATGCATATTCGAAAAGGATCTGCAGCTTGCATTTCTCTTTGTTTACAAGGCGGTTCGGAGTTTTCAGTTGTTATTTTCCAACCACTTGGGATGCGGATGGTGCAGTGGAACAAATGTATGATGTGTTGAACCTTCTGGTTGATGCTTGCGTGGAGGCTGGAGACGTTCCGATCGTGGGCGGTGATTTCAATGCATGCATTGGGTTGATTGATGGTGATGATTTCACGCTTTTGCAGCACATTGGGCCGATTGGCATGGGACAAAGGAATGCAAGAGGCACAATGCTGATACATTGGATTTTACAAAACAAATTTTACATTTTCAACCGAGATGGATCGTTACAGCGGGAGGAAAGTTGGACTTGTCGGCGTGCTTTTGATGGAGCTCATGTGCAGCTCGACTTCATCATAGGTGATGCGTATTTTACTTTGAAGAAGGCGTGGCAAGACTATTGCATCCCCATTGGCAATGATCATCGGTGCGTCCACTGTATCTTATCCCACACGCAACCATACAAACAACAATTTCGACGCAAACAGATGTTGAAGGGGTGGAAGCCAATGATTGATGAACATGGGGAACCTTCGACTTTTCAAACCTTGCTGGAAACTAAAATGGGGGAACAAGATACGTTCACCTTTGATGCTGCAGAACGTGTTTTGATGTCAGCCGCTGTGGCCACTAGGACGTGTGTACGTCACAAATTGAGATTTGTACCGTCGGACCGGTTACGCAATTTACGACAAAGGAGGAAACAAGTGCATGACAATGCAACTCGCAAATTTTTGAGTTTCCAAATTCGAAAGGTACATCGAAAGGAATCCAGGCAGTGGAAGACAACGTTACTCCGGAAATATTTGGCAAACCCGGCACGCTGGAAAGAATTGCAAAGTATGTCTTCGTACAGTAGCAAGCCACTGCACCAACACCCTCCGTTGGATGAGTTTGCCTTGATGCTTGAGAAATTGTTCACTGGAACTCCGGAAGCGCCTTTGCGACCAAATAATTTGACAGAGGAACCTTGGACATTGCAAGAATTCATGGGAGCAGTTGAAAAATTGAAATTGAACAAATCAGCGGACGAATGTGGATTGGTCGCTGACGTATTCATGTACATTCCCACCAGCTTTGCAGCCAAAATTTTACATTTATACAATGATATGCTCTCAAATGGCCACATCCCTTCGAGTTGGAGACGGACTTTGTTCACGATTCTGGCGAAACACCGAAAAGCGGCGCTGGTCACGGACTTTCGGCCGATTGCCTCTATACGATTGTTCTACAAAATATTTGCTTACATGATATTACACAGAATACAGTCATGTCTTGACAACCACCAGCCAGAAGAACAACATGGTTTCCGTGCTGGACGACGTTTGGAAGAACATTTGTTGACCGCCAACCTGTTCCTCGATAAGACCTTGGCGGCAAACATGCCAGTGTGGATCCTGAGCTTGGACTTGTCAAACGCATTTGATCGAGTGGATTGGGGTGCTCTGTGGTTAGCTTTGTCCGAACACGGAGTGTCGAGTCATATGTTGTGGAAAATTCAAAACCTATATTTTAATCAACATGGAGAGGTCACTGGACAGGGAGGGAACAGCCGCGCTTTTCAAATCAACGCAGGTGTGCGACAAGGATGCGTGCTTAGTCCGAAAATGTTTTCTTCAGTACTTCATTGGGCAATGTCAAAGTGGCGAGCATGGGCGGAAGGTTGTTCGTTTGGATTTGATCTTGGTGATGGCTTGCCACCTCTTTTGGATTTGAGATTTGCAGACGATATTTTGATATTCGCGAGATCTTCCCATGAAATCATGACTTTGTTGGACAAACTGGTACAATTCTTGGGTGATGCAGGCCTGAAACTAAATGCGGAAAAAACAGTGTTGATCACAACGCAAGCTCAGCCACCACCATTTTTGACTACTTCGACTGGAGCAGTTATCAAGGTAAAGGAGAAGGAAACGGGTCACAAATGGTTGGGCTGTATGCTGTCTGCAGCCGGTTCCAAAAATGCAATTCTGGATATTGATTACCATTTACAGTCTGCGAGTCGAGCATTTTTTGCCAACAAATGGATTTTTTTGAACCGAAATGTATCCATCAGAAACAAATTGAAATTCTTCAATGCCATCGTGACACCAATCGCTTGTTTTGGAGCTGGGCCCCGATGCATCCACAATGCAGATATGGCCAAACTTGATATCAACTTTCGACGTATGATCCGAAGCGTGGTTGGAGCTCCAAACGGGATCTGCTGGGGCGATCCGTGGCACGAAATTTTGCATATCTGGAATCAACGTGTGCGAGAAGTCGTGGGAGCATATCACATGAAAACATGGGCAGAAACTTGCGCTTCTGAACATTGGAAATTTGCCTGCCATATCATGAATCTCCCTCACGAACGTTGGGCACGCCGGATGCTACATTGGCAACCTTCTGGAAGAGGACCTTTGGGACGTCCAGCAATGAATTGGACGACCAAATTTGAACAATTTTCTCGATTAAAGCATTGGCGTGATTGGAAGGAGGTGGCTACAGATGCTGACCGGTGGATGATGGAGGCGGACAATTTCATCAAATTTTGTACACAGTAGTCGAATTCGTCTCACAAGTTGTTTATATCCTCGGACTTTTTGTCCTGGTTCGCGCCCTAAAGTGGGCTGCCTTTTCGGCATGCGAACTCAGACTCAGACTCTAACAAAAGATAACAAAAGTGGCAGCAGTATTTGTTTCTTGCAACAATCTCCTAGTTGCCCCAAAAAAAAATGTACTGGCAAAACATTTCCAGCTTGGTGCCCCAAGCTTGTTGTAGGCATCCATTGGAAGGAAGTGGATCCCACAACCCAGCATTCGGCAGCTAAACTTGCGATGTGGGAAGCGAAATTCCAGTATTGAATATTATGGAATCATACCCTTCTTCGACCCACCAAAAATTCCACTGGCACCGGACAAGTGACCCACACGCATGTTCCACGGATGCAAAACATCATGCCATTGCGCTGACCAATTCGTGCCCCACAAAAAGGCCCCGAAATGTTTCCCCAAAATGTTGGTCGGTGCCGTGCGGCGAAGCAAGTTTATATATTGCATACTACGTAGTACGTTGTGCTACGTATAAAATACTACATTACTACATATTCTACCTACCAAGTCAGTCAGTCAGTCAGTCAGGCCTGGACGCCGTACGGCGAGCCCTTTCAGGGCGCAGGCGCTACACTTTACATACGTTGCATGCTCATTGGCAGCAAAAATCTAAAAACGTATTGAAATGTTGCTTCCAAAGTTCACAGTTTTGTGCTGCCACCTCCCAATGAGCCAATCCTTGGTGCTACCTACCAAAAACACACAATACATACATACATGTAATATACTGCATACTTAATATACTACGCACTACGTACTACATGTTACAGACTCCATACCACAATCATACATTGCATACCACCCACTACATACCACATACTACATCCTAAATACGACATATTGCATATCTTGTTCCCGCCGCGAAAGCTTTGAAGTGGTGAGGCTTTCCATTGGTCGCAATCAGGCCCGGCGAGGGCGCAGGTCCAGATCGTCGTGCACTTTGAAGGCAATCGACTGCCATTGGAATGCTGGTTTGGCATAAGAGGTGGCCGAAGGGATGCAAAATCGCCGCGGTTCTTTCACCACCAAAGCAAGGGCCGTAGCTGGTTGGAGTGAAGCGGCTGGATCAGCTTATGTCATTGGCAAGCATGCTGATGAAAGTAGCTGGCTGCCTCATTGCTCCACCTGCCCCGGTACATTTAACGTAAAAACTTATCTGGTAGTGCTCATTGCGCCGATCCAATTTTTCATTGGAGGGTTGTTTGCATCTGTTTGCTAAGGAACTGTCACGTGTTTGTTCTCATGTTCATCTTGACAGGGAAGGGGCCTTTGATGCCACAATTCAGAGCTGAAGTTCGAATTTTTGTCTATGTATGTTCCATCCTCAGAATGTACTGTTTTGACAGTATGGATATGTGCACGAATGAATGAGGCTACCACTGATAGTGGCTGGTTTCAGCGTCCATCGGACAGGAGCACCTCCACATGACCACATTCAATTTGAAACATTCTGCGCAGTTCGGGCGGGATAGGAAAACAAAAAGTTTGCCCTTGATGGATTGAGCTCGGCAACGGACTCATAATCGAAGGCCGAATGGACAAATTTGAAAGCGATACAAGTTGACATCTCTCTTGCTGGAGCGTTTGTACAAATCGAATTCATTTTGAAGCCGCCACGGATGAATGAGGCTGCGTGCGTAATTTCGGCTGACCACCGGGCAAGGCATTGCCGAAACATTGCGTGAGATTTGAGAGAAACTGGAATGTTTTGGCCCTGTGCCTGCGCCAGCGCTCACGCACAAAAGAGTTGTGGTTTCCTGGCCCCATTGGCCACCAGCTTCGATGCGAGAGATTTGCCCTTCCCAGTTGGGAGGAACTGGTAGCTTGCCCAGCAGAACTTTCATGGAAACAACAAGACCAGGAACATCCCACGGCATGCGAAGGGTGGCAAAACCATGCCGCCGACGCCAGGCATGGAAAAGAAACCACATCCTTAGAACTCCTCCAAACAAGTTGATGTAAACTGGCCGTGTTCCTCCAGGGTCTTGGCGATGGAAGATGGGTGTGTCACCCGAAGAAACTCAGTAGGCTGAATTGCGGATGACGGAAGCGCTGGTGGGCCTAAGCCCTCCAAGGTAGAGGTGTGTTATTCTGGATTAACCCGCTGTATGTTAAAGCGTGATGGGTCGCAGGGCGAGCCTAAAAGCGGGAATGGTTGCGCATGCTGGCCCGTGCCCTGCACCTAATTAGATTAAATTAGATTAAATTGGTCGACTCAAGACTGTGTTGGAAGGCCTGTGTTAGAAGACTCTGTTTGAAGGCCTGTGCTAGAAGACTGTGTTTAAAGGGCTGTGTTTAAGGACTGTGTGAGAAGACTGTCTTTGGAGGCCTGTGTTAGAAGACTCTGTTTGAAGGCCTGTGTTAGAAGACTGTGTTTAAAGGGCAGTGTTTAAGGACTGTGTGAGAAGACTGTCTTTGAAGGCCTGTGGTAGAAGACTGTCTTTAAAGGCCTGTGTGAGAAGACTGTCTTCTCACACAGTCCTTAAACACAGCCCTTTAAACACAGTCTTCTAACACAGCCCTTTAAACACAGTCTTCTACCACAGGCCTTCAAAGACAGTCTTCTAACACAGTCCTTTAAACACAAGGACTGTGTGAGAAGACTGTCTTTGAAGGCCTGTGTTAGAAGACTGTGTTTAAAGAGCTGTGTTTAAGGACTGTCTTTGAAGGCCTGTGGTAGAAGACTGTCTGTAAAGGCCTGTGTTACAAGACTGCGTTTAAAGGGCTGTGTTTAAAGGACTGTGTTAGAAGACTGTCTTTGAAGGCCTGTGGTAGAAGACTGTGTTTAAAGGGCTGTGTTTAAAGGACTGTCTTTGAAGGGCTGTGTTAGGCAACTGTGTTTGAAGGGCCGAGTTAGAAGACTGTGTTTGTTTGAAGGGCTGTGTTTAAAGGACTGTGTTTGCAGGGCCGTGTTAGAAGACTGCGTTTAAAGGACTGTGTTAGAAGACTGTCTTTGAAGGCCTGTATCAGAAGACTCTGTTTGAAGGGCCGTGTTACAAGACTGTGTTTGAAGGGCTGTCTTAGTTTGAAGGACTGTGTTAGAAGACTGCCGTAGAAGAGCTATGTTAGATGATGTTAGAAGGCTGTCTTAGAAGCTGGTTTTTCAAGAACCCTTCGGCAATGCTTTCCGGAATCGAAACAAATGCATTTCCGTGAGCTAAGTTGCCCACAAACCAGGTTCGACTCGGTCCCACTTCCAAACAACGATGTTGAATGATGCGCTGGTTTCAACGAAAAGCGCTGCATTTCCGTGTCTGGTCGTCCAGACCACCGAAATCCAGCAAGTGAAGCAAAATCGACCGCTAACAGAGCCTATCCACAAAGGGAAAAAACAGCAGAAGGGAAGTCATGGAACCTGCACGGCGTCAACCGCAAGTGAGCACAGAGATCTCAGACTGAGGACGGTGACAGGACGGTGACTTTTCCCGCACAAACCTGCGCTTGAAACTTGTCAAAGCGAAGCAAACGAGCGACTGCGAAGGGCAAATTTGAGCTACGGATGACCAAGCGGCATCTGCCTCCACCGCCCCTGGATATCCCTGGATCCTGTAGGGACGTGTTTTCTTTGGAGGCGTCATCGGCCAACGCAGCGGGTGTGTCTCGACCATTTCGACATCATGGTTCTGCGGTCCGTCTTCTTATGCCCATGACGCAAGTCTTGGAAATCATTTCAATGTCATCATCCACCATCGCTGGTGTGCTGTACATGCTGAAGGTTAAGGTCGGCCACAAGAGTGCTTTGTCTTTGGTGGGTGAAAGTACTAGCACCGTACTCAAAAATGGGCAGGACACAATATGAGCTCATTTGGTGTTGAATTTAACAATTCGCTTCGGTCCCCCCACTTTCAGTGGATCTGATATCTTTTACATCCTGCACCGTGGGGCCAATCTTGGAGAACAAGAAAGGCCTGCAGCTAGTCGCTCTGATGCGCTGTTTACGAAGCCCTCATTTGCGATTATTTTTCCGACTGTTTGGAGCAGGAACAGCAATCCGCTTGATTCATGACGGGCTATCATCGCATTTCTAGCTCCCAGATTTGCTGGGAACGGCAAAGCCACTCGAAGTCTTGCTCCGGATCAGTGCAAAGGTTAAGTTCGGATGTTCGATGCAATTTGGGGAGAATTTGTGATGGTCCGGCATCGAGATCGGATAGTGGCAGTCTGCTAACGCGTTGTCAAAGAAGATCCTGCGCGCATGGTTCTACTATTTGTGATGGTTGCTGCCCGAGGGAAGGTCCAACAGATTGCAAACACCACCAGACCATACACCAACAATTTGGGAAGCGATTTCGTCATATGCATTCATATGCCCATTCCGCGAGTCCGTATTTCTCTGTGCGCCATATTTACCCTGAAGACTGACACAAATTAAGCGAATGGCAAACAGGGTTCCACATTATTACGGCACATCATCTGCGATGAATTGTGTCACTTGTCTTGTCATGTGCACGGACAGCTGGCTCTATATATTCAAAAGAGTCTAGAGAGCAAGAGAGAGTCCAGGGCCTTGTGCCAGACTGCCAGATCGCGTGCTTGACATCGACATAGCGTTAACTATCTCTAATCGCAGGGTTCGATGTTCGGACATGAATCGAACATGTCGAAGCCGAACATCCAAATATCCCATCCCAGACTTATCTCGATCTTCGGCCTTATTTATACATACCAAATTCTCCATTCCTGGAGCGAAAGGCACTGTGTGGGTCTGTCGAAAGGTTAACGCTCTTCGTGGTTCGATGGGGGGACGATAGGTATGACGCGGGGACACCCGGCTACACAAGCAAACGCAAGCCGAACCAAAGTTGATATATAGTCAAAATTTACCCAGCACGGCAATCAAAGTGACTTGCCCACCAATTCAAGATCCACTTCCAACATTTGGTAACTTGATCTAACTTGAGTAGGAAGTAACTCATGTTGCCTGGCTGGCGTGGCCCTTATCTTGCCCCCCAAATAAACAGCCTGTGATAGCGATCCATAGCGTTTGATTGATCTGTTCTTTCCTCGTGTGAGTGTCACTTTTTTTCGCTGCGCATAGCACGGGAGCCGAGCCAGTGGCATTGTGCTTTCCGTCAATTCGGTAATTGCGTTTTTGATCTTGACAAAGGGGTATGTCACAGTGTGTTGACATTGATTGCTGATATAATGCCCGGGCGCATGATTCCTCCGACAATTCTAAGGAGTTTTAATATCACTTCGCACAAAGTACAGAATTTCAGGCTATGCAAGTATTCAAAGTAAATGGTCCGTCGACTTCTTCTCTTGCTGAGCATGTAGTAGCATCCTGTTTTCCGAGGGAAGATGGTCATTTGCTCAGTCCGTGCAAACGATGTCATTCTGCTTTTATAGAGCTGACCAACATGTTGATATACCTTGGAACTTTGAGGATTTTTTCGTTGTGAAAAGGCTGTGATTGCAAACGATGTTTGTTTGCCTTCGCTGGTACGCTTGCTCGTCGTTCTCTCTGAACAACCTTTTCGAATAGGAAGCAACATCGTTTTGCCTGAGCAAATGTAACCTCTTGGAATTGAAGTTTGCTGGAATTGAGAAAAGCAACATTGGGTAATGATTAGATCATATTAGATCCCTGAACCTTCATTGGAAAGTAATGCATCAGGCTAGCGCACTCGTTGAGCTGTGTTTGTTCCGTGGTGCAACGAATACAAGTATACGGTGGGCAGAAAGGGTTTTTCAATTGGATCTTCAAGAAATTACGGTATTAGTGTGCGTGTATGTAAAAAATATCAATAGAATATACTGTTCAGAAGCTTCTGTGCACGGTGTATTTTTTGTACTGGTTCTGTGGTATGGGCGTGGACTACAAAGCGCAAAAGAGAAGGCTGCTTTCAACTTTCTCCAACTTCGACGCACGGTGGTCTATGAATTATCGAATTGTGACCCACACATGCCGGAGACTCCGTGGAATACGTATCTACTGCCGGTGAATTATGGATGATGTATTTGAAGTTTCTGATGTACTGACTACCAAAGCAGCCATACCTTTTTCTCGCCAGCTGCATAGACTCCTCTCACATGTTTTTCACTCTTTTCCAAAGAATGGTACGTGCTGCAATGGGGTGTGGAATTACAGGTGAAATTGATCCGACTTGGCTGATAGCACTGCCTCACTGAGACGCAGCAAAACGAAGTCAAACATATACATATATATATATAATACGTATGTAATCGTATATATGTCTTCAATATTCTTCATCATGTCTGCTTCAAACCGTCTCACTGAGACTGGGCACAAGTCGTTGATTTTTAACTCCATTCTTTCTGGAGCAGCCAATGTTGGCCACGCAAATCTACTTCAAATAGTGGCATGTAGGGCGGCATAGTATTTCTGCATTTTTTCCAGTAAGTCATCAAGGCAAAAATATGGGATCCAAACCTTGCTCCGAAACTTGTCTGCGTTGAGAATAATTCATGGGGGGCCAATGGGACATGTTTGCAGCCTCTATGTTGGAGCTTAGAGATGGACTGCATTGTTCGTTGTTTCTGCTCAAGTTTAGTATGCAATGCTTTAGCAGTCTGCCGTGCTATTTCTTTCAATACAAACTCTCTCTGCTCCCCGCGTTCAGGCATCCGCCGCAAACTCCCCTCAGCTTTCTGCCTTCTTGTCCGCAAAAATCTGGGCGACACGTGAGATGCACGAGGTGCTTGAAAACGTGAATCTTACTGTTGCACACTGACCACCCCAACAACATTGACATGATTGCTTTGACTAGGTCCATACTTGGCAAAACTCAACAAATAGAATCCGGTCTTCCAACAGTAGCTTTCCAGCCAAAGAACATAAGGAATTGGATACGAATCTGACATCTTTTTGAAGACGTAAGAGTTGCCCACTTCATCTTCTTGAACCAGCGTCTCGTCGCTCACGTAGTGAATTGTTACCTCAATTTTTCCATCACCTTTGAGCTTCAGCGGCTTCATATATCTGTCCTTGGCTAAAAAGTGACTGTTCCTCCAAAATCAGACAATGTCATGTGTCCAGCTCCAACTCTCCATCAAACCCTTGTTCCATTTTATTAAATATACTGGTTGGTCAATAAGTACCCTCATAAGAGCTTGTTATAATACTGAAATCTAGCCAGTTGCTTTTACATGTATAAACTGTTATTAATACCTGCTATAAACTATCTAGATCTATCTAGACTAAACCGAAATAAAACCAAATCACCAAGGGCCCAACTGCCCATAAGATCCAATCATCGCCCCCTTTCGACTCAACCAACAAGCTTCGAGTCCCGTGGTGCGGATCGCCTCCCGGCTCTCCGCGTTGCCGTGTCGTGAGGGCACAATCTGAACCTCATTGAAGTCCACAGTGCCTCGCTGATGGAGAATCTCCCTAAAACCTCCCTGCATCTCTAGATGTCTACTAGATTTTTCTTGTAAATTGTCAGACCCCCCCCCCACTCTTGATTCCACTATACGCACTACATGAGTAGTGATATTGTATTTGCAAGTACAGGGTGGGATGGTAATATGTTATCGGCTAAAGAAGTCAAGGTACATGAATGGAATAATCTCAAGTTAACAATGTCGTATGTCTTAGTCTCTACAGTTTGTACATTGACAGTAGAGGGCTTCGTCGTTACAAACATCCAAACATGATAATATCGAAGTTCAATAAACGCAACCCTGGTTGCTAAGATCACAACATTAAACGTGACACATCTAACGGTGGGCCCCAAGGTTTCCGCTGATTTTTTTTTCTGTCCGCCTGAAGCGCCTTTGCCAGCAGACCACGAGCCAGACATCAGAAGTGCTGCATTGGTTCTCTGAATACCATCCTGAACACAGAAAAATATCTCCAAGTCTGTATCTTGGAAACAGGAATTATCTAAATTATCTAAACATGAGTCTGATGAGCTAGATTCAAGGTATCATGATGTATGGTGTCAAAAGAAGCCAATGCATGCTGACAGATGTGATTCCATGATCATTGGCACCTACAACAAGTTGTACATGGTTTTTGCTGCATCTGAAACAAAGCCCATTTTGACGCATTTTGGGATGAGGAGCCATGGTAAAGGCCATCAGCCAGTAGTACTTCCCATCTTGGATCAGGTTGTATTGTCTGTAGAACTCCACCATGGTGTTGGGTAGCTGGTCGCACACCAGCTTTAAAAGGGTCTTCTTGGTAGGTCCAAGACTGTTGCTGTCCCATGTCACCTGATAAAAGGATGAGTCCGCGGCAACAAAAATTCAAACATCCTACAGTTTAGGTGGATGTTTGACGCTTCAAATGATTTCTAAAAGGCATTTGACAACAAATTGCCCAGGCCTGCCAATCGCCCTCGATCATTGACATTGCTTTTTTCGGTGGATCAGGAAGTGCCTCAATGGCTTTCATGATCCGATCTGAGTTGCCGCCTTTAATGGCTGACTGTAGACTTTCCTCTTCTGCTCCTGCTTTCCTGGACACCTGGGTTGGAAGAGTAACCAACTTCATCAGCATTTTTCGTCAACCATTGGAATGGATAAACAATGGTGCAGCTTCATGGTCAAAGCCCCGTACCACCCGTGCTGCACTCTTTTTGCTGCCAAACCTTCCAGAGAAGATGGAGGCCTCTCCAGGAGTCATATTTGAAAAAAATCATGGAAAAACCTACACATTCTAGGCATGACCCATTTCCATCCCCCACCCCCCCCCAAAAAAAAAGCACAGATCTGCAGCAACATTGGGGTTTTAATGGATGGTTGTGACTCTGACTCCCCAGAGAATCAACAGCTTATTGTTGATCAACTTCCAGAAATCCTCCCACCTGCTGGCGTGGAAAATCTGCTTGAAAATCTGCTTGGAGGGGTGAAGCAAAAAGGCTTCCCAGTAAGCCTGAGCCGAAGAAACAGTCATGTCTAAGATCAAGTCATCTATGTTCAATTCCGTGTTCTATTGATTTGTGAATTGCGTCTCTTGAATTATATCTCTCTTATCTCTCTAAATCAGGAGGACTCTGAGAAAATAGGCCGAACCATCGAGTATGGTTGACAGGGTTCTGGAGGATTGAGGATTGCCAGAACAATGTAGCAGCATTATGTGAGAGTAAAAAAAAACACTGTAATTATGCTTTGATATTTGACAAAGTATCATATTATAGACGTATATCTTAGAACTTATATTGCATCTGATTTAGCAGCTACAATGAGTTGAAGTGCAAAATTAATGAGGCTTTGCGATTCCTTTTCCATCATTTCCTGCATCATTTCCCCATCGCCTCCACAAGTATGCAACCCGACGATGGCGGCCACCATGGCAACGGCCGAACGCCTCGGGTGGAACGCCATGTTGGCTTCGTCGCAAACTGATCGGATGGCAGCCGAAACAGCTGAGGTTTCTAAGATATGCCGATATGCCCCCAGAAGTGAACAATCTGTTAAGATGGAACCCGACAGTGATCCTTTCCAAAGGGACGTTCCTCTTCCTGGGGGGGTGGAAGATACCAACAAAAGTGGACCATGCAATAGGCACAACACGAGTGCCAAGAGATTTCAACGTGTGCCACGGTTGAAAACACATCCAGCATCATCGAGCATCTTTGCCATGAGATCATGCACTTTTGTCTTTTTGATTCTGCGCTTGTAGGATTTACATGCGCTGGGCGAAAAAGCTGCCCTTCACCTGCAGCACACTTCAAAAACATTCAGGAGCGATGTTTCCACAAGGAGTAAATGTTTGTCTGCCAACCCGTATCTTTACGTTGGTTCTATCCAAGCTCTTCGGCTGACATTCTACAAAAAGTATCAGAAGTTCACCTGCATTTTTCAGCTGGACTTCGTGTCCTGTAATCACAAAGCAGAATGTGCTTTATCCACCTGCATGGAGTCTTGTTACTTGTTTCCCCTTTCAAGATTTCACCAGGCACTCTCGTGTTCGATGTTGCAAAAACCAATCAATTTTCAGCTCTGTGGCACCTCAAAAGAATCCTTGCTGCTGTCTGCAGCTTGGCACGCCGATCTGCAGCTCCACCAAAGGGCATGGAGCGTGAAGATGGAATTTGTGACCTGACAACATTGCATGGCATGTCATGTCTCACTGCTTTGCACAAAAAGAAACTCAAGCTGATTTCATCTATAAAGCAACCCTTGGCGCACAGAGAGTCTGGCATGTTAGGATATGTCATTCGCTCTTAGATACCAAGCTCCATGAATCAAGTAGATACAACGGGCGCACTTCCCAGTCACGCAAACGGAGCCCTTAAAACTCAAGTAGTCCACAGGACTCTTTTCAACCAGAACGCTGGCAACTAGGGGCTGGTGCGAGCAGAATTCTACAACCTGTATTTGCGACAAAGAAATTGCTATCCAAAAAGAGCTTGGCAGTTGGGGAGTGCAAAAACTGTACACTGTATAACAATACAAGCATGTATTTGAGGTCCGTCTGAGAGACATGGTGATTGTTGAAAGCAAAAAATATCCGGAGTCTTAACGCTAGATACAACATATGAAAAGCGAATTATTTCTGCCGCAGCATGGGGAATGCCACACAAATTTGAGTGCTACTATCCAGCATTGCAAAAACCCTGCATGTCTTGACGACAGTTCCATGCAATGCAAATGCCTCAGACTCAATTCTTCCCAATGATCTAAGAATCTGGTCAAATAACTTAAGTTTTTCGCATCTTTTCCGGGATTTCTAAGCTCAGAACACAAGACTGGACACTGGCGATAACGCAGGGTGGCCAGGAACCTCAGCAGGCACTCATTTGATGATGTGCAAGCGAGTACCTGCTGCGACATCTGCCTTTGGAAAACTGAAGTAATACTTCTTTCACCAGACTTAGTTTCAGTGTCCACGACTCTAATCCAACATCTCTGAACACAAAGAGGTAAGACAAAAGTGCATCTTTTATCATTTCAAGGTGCCGGAGCTATTGACCCAACACGTGATATCACCTGATTCTACGGCACGCTATGTGCCTGTGTTTCGCTGTCAGTTTCCCTTTCTCAACCCCAAATGCAAGCCCTAGTGCTTCTGTAGTGAACTGGTGGCAACCCTTCATACCCTCGAGTCAATCTGACTTAGTACACCACTATGACTATGACCCAGCAAAATGCTTACAGTGCCTACAGTAACTGTTGAGTCTGAGCCTTCCAGCACAAGGCAACTTCACAGTTTATCTAAAGTTATCATCTTCCCCGTTGGACATTTTCCAGGTCCCTAGCATCAGGCGGAACCGCATCGGTCTTTGGATGTCGGAAGGTCCTAACACGGAGCCAAAATGCTGATATGGTTCAAGTTTGAACCAAATATCTTGGCACAAATCCACCCTCACATGACCCCACCATTTGGCTGTCATTCCCTGACTCTTTTGAAACGAAAAACTCCAGTCCTGGTTGCAGATGATTTCAAGAGCTCCTTCGAATTGTCTCATCCAGCGCTGTTGAAAATTAATGAGTACACTTTCCTTCGTAACGGAGATCAATCATATTATTATATACATTGTATTTCTTAGCAATAAGATTCCATAACAGCTTGGTCATGGCCAATTCTTCGAGCTGGTGAAAGTCCCTCACCTTGGCTTTTTCCAGGCTCATCTCTGTCTCTTTGCAGATCAAACCTCCCAAAGGTGGAGGTTTAAGACATTGAGGAACACGTGAAAAAATGTCTTAAACAATGTTTTTGATCATGCATCATCATCATCATCATCATCATCATCATCATCATCACCAAACTGTTCATACCGTGTCAAGGCGTTTCAGATTTTTTGAGGTATCTCACATGAAGGTATTGTGACTTATAGCCTGCTTTCAGAATAGAGAGTTCCTTACATAGGCCCTGGATTTTGCATCCACGGAA
This sequence comes from Breviolum minutum Mf 1.05b.01, assembly GCA_000507305.1. Lineage (NCBI taxonomy): Eukaryota > Dinophyceae > Suessiales > Symbiodiniaceae > Breviolum > Breviolum minutum. The sequence goes on from DF239757.1 coordinate 95,917, forward strand.
AGACTGGGCATTCTGGGCATTTGGTGACTTTGGCACTATCAAATCATCTGGGTCTGCAATCAGGCCTTCAATTTTTCGAAAGTCATCGCCTTGAAAGCGTTTGAAATGCAGCAGTGCGTCATCATGGGAGGATATGGGAGGCATTTCAACTTCAACTCTACCGGGAACATTTTGTTCTTTCCAAAGAAATGAGTTGACCCACAAGCACACTACAACTTTCGGTTAAGGTGGATGTGTCTGGGAAAAAAAGCCAGAAATATACAGGAGACATGATTCCAATTACTGTATATACATCATTGAAATCTCCATGCAGGGACATTTGCTATCCTTTCATCCCTTCGGTCACCTGCAAGCTGCTGCAAGTGCTGCTCAAGTTCTTCCATTTGTTGCCGGACCGACTGCACCTGGCATCCGAGATTTCAACAGCTAGGATCAATGGTCTTTTTTTAACCCGCTGAAGGGCTGTTTTTGGGCAAAGGACCGAAGAGCTTTGTTTCCCTGCTAGAGGTGGAGATTGCAAAAAAAAAATTGGAAGTACGCAAAGTCAGCACCTCTAAACAAATTTGTGAAATCAGAAAACAAATCGACCATTGGCCACTTGCCTCTCCGGCAGTCCTCGCACTGTGAACAACCAACATGATAAAATTTCAGCTGGAATCAGATGGATCCACCACTCACTCAAGCCAGCAATGCCCAAAATCAAGCGTCCTGGCAATGCTGTTGAGGTCCTACAAAGCGTTGCAAAAGGCTTGCAACCCACCCATCACCCAACCCTAGTCAAGTTTGGAGTTCCTAGAAACTCTTTTAAAGTCTTTCATTGATCTCACATTCATCCTTTTTTTGCTCTTCTTTTGCTGTTCGACTTTTCCTCTAAACTGTCTGCCCTTCTTTTTGCAAGTCTTGCTTCGGCACTTATGGGATAAGGGCAAATGCAGCACATCACAGCAACCAAAGACAACTCTCCTCCCACTGGCTTTCCTGCTGGCATCGATCAGGAAACTCTACGGTTGGCAAAAAGCACAGGAATCACAGCAAAACTGATTCCAGCCCACAAACTTTGCTAATTTCATTGTTCATTGCTTAGTAATTAATTCTTGCACTGAAAAGGACAATGGAGTGCTGCTGTTCTACTTCATTCAGAAGTGTCTAAACACCTTTTCTGGAAGGGGGAGGATGCAGAACCCGAACCTCTTTCTCTGAAGCCTCGTCCGCGTCCATGCCAGAAAAGGAGGACATACAAATCGCTGTGTATGTCTGTCAACACGACATGTTTTCATGGCCTGTGTCTGCTTAAATCCAAAGTAACGGCATGAAAATGCATCCTATCAATACTTGCGTGCGGTCCCTGGGATTATTGTGTTCATTTGTATTGCTCGTACATCTTAGCTTTGCAGCAGGCTGACAACAGCGGCACATAGCATTTTCCTTTGACAGGAAGCATCAGGAAGCAAACTGGACTCGTTTTGCTGGTTTAGTTGAAGAATCCCCACACCAAAACCCCCATTTTTCGATGCGGAAGCATGATCCTGCTCGTTAAGAAGCATTTCGCTCTGCGCCTTTATGGAATAGGTATCACATTAATACCAAAGGCAATCGATGTGGGCGTGGTCAAGAGCTGAGGCGATCAATTTCAACAACTTTCTGTTTTTTTTGTCAGAAAAATCCACTGGTTGCAATAATTTTAACCTGTCTAAATGCGAAAACATACTGCTTCAGCACAAGTCCACTAAGTTTCAGAAGTCAATTACATATTTACTAAATGCATCTTGCAGTTGCCACCAAGGCTGTAGCGGTTGGCATGAATTACAATATACACTCAATACACTCACTTCAAGACTCAATCCTCATAGCGCAATCCTTGTGCCGCCTCCTTCAGTACAGCTGCCACCTGTTCTCGTGTCAATCCTTGTAGTTCGGGTGCGATGTGCCCTGCAGCAGCAAATGCCTCTGAGCACATTGGGGCCTGCTGCTGTGGTGGCATCATGGGCCAAACCCACTCCTGGTACTGCATCGGTTGCATAGGCCACGTCCACATGTAGGCATCTTGAGGCGACTGCATCGGCTGCTGCATGTAGCTTTCAAATCCCCACTGTGGGCGCATAGGCATTGCTTCTTGGACAGGGCTTCGAACAGGTGCGGGTACTTCCTGAAGACAGCTGAATTTACATTACAAACAAGGTTTCTCAATATGAAAGTGTGCCTAAATATCAGTCATAGCCTGTGTCGTGTTTTCTCAAATATCAGTAATAAGTGCACTCCATGCAATTCCATATGTGTTGCATCTTGCGACAAACATATGAAACATTGTTTCCAACGCTCCTGAGGTGGCGGAGTGGGTGGCACATTAGATCCACGCACGTAGTGGCCCATCTGCACAGCCGCATCAAAGGCCTGTTGGCCTTGTTCGTGATAATGCTGCAAAGCATCAGAGCCTTTCTGCCAGTCGGTACGCCTCTCTGGACGTCGATTCCAATTATCATAGCCGCGAAACTGGCCTCACCATTCGATTTTAGTAGTGTATTGGCTTCTCAAGCACGGCTTTACAGGCATTTGATCGTGACATTGGCAAGTAAAAAATACGACTGGCAGAAAGCGTTATGATCCACCCGACCTTGGCGCCGGCCATAGCCATAGTTCTGATAATCCTGTTCGGAAAGTTGCAAATGAGATCGAACCTGCTTGCACCTGTGTTTCTTGCAGCTTCCTACCTCTCCTTCCCCTTCACCTCCACCTTCTGGGTCCCCTGGGTTCTTCTCTCCGTCTTCTTCTTCTTCTTCTTCTTCTTCTTCTTCTTCTTCTTCTTCTTCTTCTTCTTCTTCTTCTTCTTCTTCTTCTTCTTCTTCTTCTCTCTCTTCCTCTCTTATGCGTATTCTTGCTTTCTTCCTTCCTTCATTCCTTCCTTCCTTCCTTGCTTCCTTGCTTGCTGTCTTTCCTTCCTTCCTTCCTTGCTTCCTTGCTTCCTTGCTTGCTGTCTTTCCTTCCTTCCTTCCTTCGTTCCTCTGTTTGCTTCGTCGCTTCTCTGATGCAAGCTTCACCCGCGGTACGCTTCAATTGTACTCTTCATTCAAGTGTGTACTCCCTGACAAGCTGACTACAAAGCAGGCCTCATTACCTTTGCCAATGCGTCGCTGTCCATAGGCTGCTTTCACCTCAGAAAATAGCGGGAGGAAGTTGAGTTCGTTTGACAAACCCAAAAAAAGGAACAAGAAAAACACGCCCGGCCACACCTTGTTGTTGGCAGCATTCCTGCCTCGCTTTGACTCTGGGAATGCATCCATGGACCTTGGATTCACTACAACCGTCATTGCCAGCTTGCGTGCCACTGGTAAGCTTAGACTCCGACACCATCGACATTGAAGGCATTGAGTCTGCAGAGATTCACTTGCACGCAACCAAGCGAGGTTGCTAAAGAACGATCAGAGAATTATGACCAGGTATCCTGATTCTGAGCCAACACACCAATTCGGACACGTGCTTTCAGCCACCAGAAACGCACATCTGATGCTTGTTGAATCAACGCTTCATTGCAAGAGACTTGTACTTTAAGTCCGTCAACAAACTACTGGCTCTCTGCTCAAATCAGGTGTGAGCCCAAGTATGGCGTCTTTTTCCTGATCATGACTTCATGCCCTACACTTCCGTACACTGTACAAGAGAGCAAAACAAATCAGTTGCCGAGACTAAGTCTTTCAGTGTGGTTCGACTAGTTAAGGGTGCAGTAGTAAAAAAACAAAATACATGCAAACATGACATAACACATACCTTCGACAAGCCTCGGTCGCCCTCAGGCAAATCTGAGCCAGATCAAGCTAGCATGTGGATTCCAGCCCTAAAACACGGGTCTTATGTCACCACGGCACAAGCAGCTGGGAGTGACAAGTTTTCAAACTGTCCTCCTTTCACTGCACTGAGAATGTACACAAATCGCAGATCAGTCAACTACGATCAGAACCTAGAAAATAGCGTCAATCTCTTCGTTGCTGTACCTAAAGCTGCTGATCAGTGCTGTTTCTGGAATACAAGTGAATCAATGAATATGTCGCTGTGCGTGAGTGCTTCATGGATCGGAAACTGCTCAATTTTTGGACGAGTCACTTTTGCTCCTGATTGCATGAGAAGCCCACAATCTTGCACGCAAAACCATTGTCTGCCTCACGAAGTTGAGACAAAATCCCATGAAAATCCCAGACTGCAATGGCTGTTTTTAGAAAACAAACGTTGCTGCACCTGCATGAGCTTGGGTGCTTCAGCTCCACCACAAGGCCTGGCGTGGAAACCCGGAAATGCGGCAATGGGCATAATCATAATGAAGATAAGAAAATACGAACTGTCATGACATGCATGATACTTGAAAGAATGGAAGAAAATACAATGACAAATATTCATAAATATTCAAAAGTATTCAATATCTGGGCCAAATTTTGGTAAATCTGCAAGTACTCGTTAGCAGCCCTAAAGAATGAGAGAGTACACAGGAAGAGACAAAGCCACACGCAAGCCCTATGGATCCGTGGGTTCTAATACAGAAGTTATCCTAGTAAACCTCTTGGGACAACACTGAGAGAGCGACAACAAGCATCCCAGAAATGCGGATGCAGTTGCAGTGTATGCCATGCGCTCCAAAACATCTCAATACTTGATGACACAACAAATTATCTACGTTAGGGCCAAAGTCACAGTAAATGCCGGAGCCAGTGTTCCGCATCTTCACAACTCTTCACAAGGGTTTCTCAAGGATTCTCCTCGCCTATGTGCTATGGGCATCTATGGCTTCCCCAGCCTCCATTTTGAACAAAAGCCACATTGTACCGCAGCCTGGTCTCAAAACAACTCTGCCAAAAATCTTGGTCAGACCTTTAGAGCAGATGCAAAAAAAACTGCCAACATGCTATCCTAGCCTCCCACTCTTCCAAGGGTGGTACAGCACGCAGCTCCGGTTCTTGAATGCCTTGGAACAGGTGATGAAATGCTGCACAGGCAGATGGTCACAGTTAAGTGATTGGACATTGCTCAAAGTATCTTGTGCCTACTATTCCAAGGAGTTTTGAACGCCTTGTCATTTGGCGTGGCTCATTCCAAACGAGTGGCCTGCTTCTTTGCTCAGCTTGGTTTTCACATCCTCAAGCGCAATGTGATCATCCAGGAGGTCGGATAAACTCACCTCCCAACTCTCCCAGTACTAAGTTGCCAGCAGCTGAGGGCAGTGGCAACGCCTTTCCGGCATCTTCAATGGAGGAAGCTGTTGCTGCTGTGACCTCGGGGCTACCAGTACCATCAAAATATATCAAAATGCATCCTGAGTTCAAAGGTCTGGACCCAGTCTTTCGACACGGGAAAGTCGGAAAGCTTCAACCTGCAGAGGAGTTTTGATCCTTCATTGATCAACTGATCAGCTATTTTCATTGCGTGCGATTTATGCTGATTACACAACCAAAAACAAAAATGGAATCTGAAAATGAAACCCTGGAAAAGGGCATTCCTTTTGAAAGTCACCATTTCTACGATTCTACGTCCCACGTGAGTTTTTCAGGCCGCACTTCATAATACTCCTCATATTGCTTCTCATATTGCATCATCTCCTGGTTGCAACTCCCGCAAATTATTCACATCAACGATGCCTCCCTCGCAAAGAGCCAAGCATGGTCCAAGTAGTGCCATCTGGTCGAATCCCTGGTCCCATTGTGGAGACCTTTCTGCCGGGTCACTGGAGATCAGCACCCTGAGCTTCTCCGATACTCCGAGCTTCTGACACAAAACACAGATCTGCGCTGATCTGATCGATTGGCACCTCGCGAACAACGCTTCGATTGGGTGTCACCCCGCGCCGTGACGTCTTTTGCTCACGCGCACAGCCAGTTACGATCTTTGGAAATATCCCCTACCATTAACATCCCCTGCCCCACCCCCCAAAACCCATGGCCCCATGAGATAGTCTACCAGCGGGTTACAAGGAACGTTAACATCCTCCGCCTGCCTTTGTTGTTGGTATTGTGGTTGGTATTGTTGTTTTTTTCTAGTGTTCTTGTTCTTGTTCCTGTTCTTCTTCTTGTTCCTAGTGACCTCGTTGTTCTCATTCTTGTTCTTGTGATTGTTACTGTTCTTGTCCTTGTTCTTGCTGCTTGTATTCAAGAACACACCAGAAATCAAACAGTAGGAATGGGTGCGGTTGCAGAAAAACTGCTGCCTCCGCAGTGCATCGTTCTAGAGTCGTAGAGGACCAAATCTCCTTGTCTCAAAGTCATCTTCCGATGTGCTATGCCGAAGGCCTGCGGTTTGTCGACACAAATTGTCAAGCAATATCCATCTGATCCCAAACGTCCCAAGAAATTCAGAAGAACCGCCTCATCAGCACCTTCAACTGATAATTTGCCAGTGATGTGTGAGCCTACAATCAGATGAAAATGACTTTGTGTATCAAGTCATATCAAGTCCATTTCAGGTTGCAAGTTGCAACTGTTTGACAAACAGCGAAGCACCCTGACTTTGCAGTCTGACTGAGAGCCCTACCCCAAAGTGTCGCGTGATGCTCCACTGTGTTGGTTCCAGGCCATACATGCGTCGGACCCATGTTGGGCTCGATGTCCTTTTCGACAGCACACGAGTCTCGGGTTTCTTTCGGGTGTCAGTACCCTGAAAGAAGCATCTTCAACAATACCATCTCCTGCAAAGCCAAAAGGGATGTGAAAATCAGTGCTGTCTCTGTGGCGACCGCTTGAACCTCAAGTGTGATGGCTGATTGCTCGCTATTGTCTTCCGACATCTCAACCAGCAACAAAAAAATTGTTGGCATAATGGCACTATCCCACGCAAATGTCTCTTGGGATTCTCAGAATTGATGAGAAATTCATGGAAATTCAAAGTCACCATTGAGATTCTGGGTACCTCACCACATGACCAAGATCATCCGCAGCATCTTCATCCTCTGAAGCTTCCGGGTCAGGGACTGTTGCCTCGGCTGGCTTGTGTTGTAAACAAGCCTAGAAGACATATTTCACCAAGTTAACATAAGTTAACAGCATCCTGTTTCAATCTTCAGTTTCGAATTATGCACTCAACATACTCAATATAACTGACGAATAGGTTCAGCAGCATTCACGTTTTTTTTCCTCCCTTTTTTGGCTCCTGGGAGCTACAAACTCTTCAAAGCACAAGAGCTGGGAGGATATCCATGCCCCATGAGCCTTCTGCAAGACACTGATTCAGATCTTAAAGCGACAAGCTCTTGCAGGCTTTTAAAATGGCAGACCTTAGGTCTCCCCCGTGTCTTGCCGTCGACTTGCCTTTGGCAAAGTTCTAGGACAAGCTCGGACATGTCAATCCACAATTTGCAACACTTCTGCTGAAAGGGCCATTTGGGACATTCGATTCCTGTCGGAGCGCGTAATTCCATGGAGTTCCTTGCTAGTCAATGCAAATCAATAGAACCAGATCAACCAAAACAAGAAGCATTTCCCAGTTTTGTCTCCGGATAGAATTGGAATGAATTGGATGGATGTTGATGCTATGTGATAACAACTTCGAGTAGCGTTCAATTCAAAAATGGCGCGAGCGTTTCGCGACTCATGGCTCAGGGTTTGATTGTTAACTCCAAGCCTGGTGCAAGATCAAACAAGCGTTGTTTCCAGAGCAGGTTTCAGAGCTTTCTAGGTTTCAAACAATCCAAAGTCCAGAAACCTGTACAGTAATTTCAAATTTTGAAAAAAAAAACTTGCACCATGTTGCCCTAAACATTTCTAATAGAATCTACTATATAGATTCATTATAGATTCTAGATGAGTCAACTCAGCTGCACCTGCTATGATCGAATCGATGATCTCTCGGTCTCGTGGGCTTCGGGCCAAATAGCCAGCTCCCAAACCACCTTCCTATCCAACAGCTTTCGTTGACTGTACTCGTATAGGTTTCATTTATTGGGTTACCAAAGAAGCATTGTGATGATTGAAACTTCAAATCCTGGCGGAATAAAGCGATAAGATGAAAAATAAACATGAAGTGTCTGAATGGGACGTTGAGCGAACTGATTTGTTTCGACTCTCGAAATGTGTACTCGTCCAAATGAGGATGTGTATAAAATAGGATGTGCGTTTGTGTGTGTGTATGTTTAGACGTGTGTACTCTAGATAGAATAGGCCAAAAAAAAATTATGCACTTTGTATGAACTATTGGCCAATCAATATTATCTTCTTGCTCTTCAAGATTGCAGGTGGTTGAAAATCCTTTACAAATCACGAGGTTGATTCTGCCATTCCGGCTTCAAAAATATGAAAACTTCGACATTTTCGCAACAAACACGTCCATCCTGCCTGGCGTGGCCAGCTTCTGAATCCCTCCGCCACCGGCTGCAGCTCCTTGGGAGCCAAGCCTGAGAGAGCGCCACTGAGGCACCCTGCAGCGCCTGCAATCAGGCCATCACAAATTACATCCAGCATGAACCCTCATGTCACACATGATATGCAAAAAGCAGATGAGATTCCACATGCCAATTCGTGCCGTGCCAATTCGTGCCTTCGAAGTCTTTCAACCGGGCAACTCGTAGCTCACTTGGACCCAGCTGGGAGACGGCAGCACCAGGTGCTGCACGAAGACCCTCCTGCACTGCGAAGAGCTGGGGAAATGAGAGCAACAGTTTGTTTCCATTGTTTCAAAACAATTTCAATTTCCAATCCCCCTAGCACTCATGTCATGTACACCATCTTGACTTTCGTATAGGTATTGATATTCAATGATATTATGTATACATGTGCATATATATCTATACAGCATATTCATATTGCCTAACACATTGCAACATCCCATATGCCATATCTCCTCAATGTGACTCATGTGTTGACTTACTCCCTGGTTGGAATGAATTCATACAGTCCTGCCGAGGCGAGCCTTGGCTATGCAAAATGCGCAAAAATGTGAGTCTGGCAGTGTTGAATACCCAACAAGAGTTTCAAAAAATATATGTGTGCAGCGTTATGCCCAACACGAATACAGATAATATAGGAGAATATTTTTTGGTTGATAGATTGATAATAGATATTACTATACATATTCGATCACCACAAAGATGTCTTCCTTTCATAAAGTCCAGGAAGCGCCAAGCACTTCGGCAGCCTGCAGCGCCCTCATACAGCCGTTCGCCAACTGCCTGGTTGTTGTTGCGCACGTTTCCAGGACCCACGGACTCACGGAGGCCCCCCAAAATGTTGAGTATCTCATAGGACTCTATTAACTTACTAAACGGGGTCCGTTGGGGTAAGGTCCCATTTAGTTTCTTGATGGAATGTCATGTTTTTTTTTTGGAAAAAAAGCAATTAGTATAGAAAAACAAACCCATCCAATTCAAGTGCCCAGGTCCAAAGATCGGTCATTGACTTTTTGATCCCAAAACATCCAACATCCTATAGAGATAACGAATTGTTCATGATCTGTACATCAACATTCTGCCAGATTTCTTCGAAATCAACTCCCAGGTATGCCAGGTGGCAACTGGAAACTGAGGTTTTACTCCAGGTGGCCAATCATTTGCATCCAGATCAAGCATCCATTCATATGGTGTTCCTATAAGTTCACCCTTGATGATGGATCCGACTTCTTCTGTAGTAGCAGAAACAACACTTTGGTTGATGTGGGGAGGACTGATGTGAGTTGCTACTGCATGACATTCTGCAAGATGTGGCAATGCATATTGTTGCAATGCTTTGAGTGTTAACCTCACACACTGACAGGTGTCTCTTATCAGATCTTCGAATGACAACGGGACAATGGTGAAGCCAAGATTGTACGCTGACTCCAGACCGAGATTGTAGTTGGCCCGAAGCTCTTCATATCTCTTGATTATGCCAGGGTAGCCCAACTTTTCTTTAACATATCCATTTGCTTGGATGACATAGCCAGGATCTCGACTTCGGCTTTGCCTTGTCATTAATTCAAATGAGGACAAATCCCTTGCTAGTTGGTTTTCTCGGAAGCTGCCAACAACAATGCGAAAGCCAGCCTTACTTGATCACAGGGGCTTTTTAAGAAAACGTTTGTAGTTTGTAAGTCTGATATGTTTCAGGTTCCTTCAATGCAATAAAGCTCAACTCTACCTTCAGCATGCTGAATTCAAGCCATGTATACCAAGGTGAAAAATATCCTGAGCCCATGTAATGAAACCAGGGAAACGACAAACCACACAACAAAAAAAAATCCTTGCCCATCAAGCAACCTGGTAAGCAGCCTTAAAGAATTTCTGGGGACTTTGCAAAGAACCTCCGTGCTGATATAGGTGTTGAGGTTTGACCATCAATAGTAGCTCTCCGTTAAGAATGCAATCACGAAGAGATTTCACATCGGGCGGATGTCCAGAAAAAGGTTCCCCCTTGCCTTTGCAGTACTTGTAGCCGGTGGCTGACACTAAAGATTTCTTGAAGGAACCGGTACCGCTGCGTCCATAGGACCAGAAAATAATACCAGAACCGTTCAGTGGCTTCGGATCTAATTGCAACAAGGAATTCTCACTCACATCTTCACCGTTGTCGCAGTCAAGAGCATAGCAAATGGCGCAGAAATATAAAAAGTAAACACGCATGGTTCGCTACGCAAGATTTCTGACCCGAGCCGGCTGCAGTTTTTGTTGGAGCATTTCAAGGATCCCTCTCAATCAGTCGGCATCCAGTGACACTGGGTGGTCCTACGAAACGGGGTGTCCCTAAGAACTATGCCAACTGTCATTTCCACTTGATGACTTGATGGATGTTACAATGTTACAGCTATATAATATCTAATATACATATCACATACTGTCACATACTATATGCGATCCTTGTTTGTGTGTTGAAGCTGCAGGCCTCTTGATTTGGATCCACTCTGCCACCGGCCAAGTGCGAGTCCAAGTGTTCGGGGCCACCTGGTTGCATTGAAGTGTGACTTGTCCCTGTCGAAGTAGCATCCTTTTACTGTAAGTGTGATTCACCGATTCATTTGATCTTACAATACAACCTTCTAATTTCTAAGTCTCCAGTCGGAAAACGAGCAGCTTCAGCTATAAAAAAAAACTTCTGCAGACTACGGGTTGATGATGCTGGCATTTCCCTTCGCAAGAAAGTCCCGAACTGACTGTTTAACTGTAAATTCTTCGCTTGTGAGGCGAGAAACCAACGGCCACTCGCATTGCACCTGCGACATCCAACTGCTTTCACTACTTGCAGAATGATGTTAGAATCCTAGGGATGCAAATCAGGACTTCAATAATATGACAAATATTCTTGCTCTCCTTTACACTGTCTGTAGGTCTTGACCCTGTTTGCTTCATAGTGTTGGTCATGGTGAAATAAGAGGATTGCTGAAGCTCATTGACTCTTGCAAGGATTCCACTGCAAGAGCCCTTTAAGGAGAAAGTTTCAATCCACTAAATGATTCGCTTCAGCCGTAACCCCGATTTTGCCATGGCAACAAACTCACAACCAGCTTCCAAGAAAGAAGGGTGAAAGGATGGTTGACATGGCCTCCATGCCGATCAGACGCAGCACCGAAAGCACCCTCGAAGAGTCTTTGCTGCCGCAGCATTTGCTGGTCATGGCGCTGCTGCTGCAGTTGCTTCTGCTGCTGCCTCGCAGTTGCGTCAGGCACATGTGACAAGAAACCCCAGCCTAGTCACATCATGGCAGATCACATCTTGACTTTTTAAATATTGTCACATCTGCATCTGCCCGGTTGCTTTTTGAATGCAGACTTGCATAGATGGTCATATCAGAATCCAAGCTTGGTCACAGTGCTTAGCATGTAAAAAAACATGAAAAAACACAAGCCAAAGGTGCTGCATGATCTCATACTGATTGATCAGCTCCATGAATCCTAGCTTCGGAGGAGGCTCCCACGCCTCCCAAGGTTGCATGTGAGGATGCATGTGGTACCACGGTCACACGTCCAAGAAAGCATGCCCAAAAAATGTCCTGCCTGAGGTTCCTCACTTGGCTTCTCGTGATATCTCCACACAGCAGGTCGGACATTGCTACCAGCAGCACCTTCATAGGCATCGCCACGTAGCTCTGCAACGAGGCGGCGGCTTGGCTCCTCAAAACTAAGCACAGCATGGAAGTGTCTGAAAGGTTGGTTCCCAGCTGTACCTGACTTGGCGCAGTCTTCAATCCCAGCAAAATTTCGGGTGGTTTGATATGGTTTGCTACTTCTACTTCTACACTTCTTTCTTTCTTGGATCTTGAGGGTCTTTACAATTGATTCCTGACGTAAAAAAAGACACTCCTCCAGCGCAGCTTTCTGCCTGTGCGCAATACAAAACAGGTCGCTGAGGTGAGAACTAGCAGTATTGTGTATTTACCAAAGGCTAGAGCCCTGCCTCGTTCTCCGTCCTGCTGCACCCTGCAGATGCTCCGGCCGCGCTTCTCCAAGTTCCCGACGATACTGGGATCACCCATCATGAGCATTCATAAGCTGCTACTCAGAATAGAAATCAAAAACTGCACACCTTCAAATCATTTAAAATCTGTCAAGTGTTGAGTTTCCAATTTAAGTCTAGCAATACACAGTTGCCGACACCCAAGCTAGCAAGTGCCAAAGCTACAGCGTTTACAAGTCTGATTAGTTCACTAAAATCTACGCCGCGCCTCAAGTGCCTCTTTTTGTGAGGGAGCTCCAGCAGCTTGATTGAAGAGCTTCACATATTCTGAGTCAGTGCTTGGAATGCTGCCAGCCCAAACCCGCTTGCCATGATGGTCGGGCCACAACGGATGGTGCATCTTGAAATGCTGCAAGTCAAAGATATTCAAAACTCCAGGCTGCTTTTGGCCACTAGGCCCAGACTGGAAAGGCTTCATCAGTAAACATAAGGAGCAACAAAACAAAACATCTTATGGCAATTCACTGAAAATCTTTTGTGATGAGGAATGGTGGATCTGACAGAAAGTATGGTGCATCACCTACCCTCTTTGTTCTTGCAATCTGCCGGGTCATGTCCATACGGCTGCAAACAAGCATTGCAAAACTGTTCAGGAACCTGCTGTAGCTTGTTCATATGGAAGTTGAATACTGCGGATGCGGAAGCAAAACTTAGGGACATGCATCATGCAAAGCGATATCACTCTGCAGGAAGCGAGTGACACCGTGCATCGTGTCTGCATGCACAGGCTGTGAAACAGCACCTGGGTGCCCAAATGCCGTTGCAGGTTGTTGAAAGTGCTCATCCAAATGATGCAGGATCAAGGCTCTTGCCTTTGCTGCTGCTGATTGCCGCCAGCTCTACCTGAAGTGTTGCCAACATGAAGTCGTTTAGGGCAAAAGACATCCAAAGATCAACCGGATCTTAAGCCATTTGCAATCTTGGCATCTCCCCCCATCGCACCTGAGCACATGAAGAGACCAAGAACATCAAAGAGTTTTCATGAAGCCTCAAAGCCGTTAGGGCTTCTGGCGAAGGAGCACATCGCTGCAGCGAGCACTGAATTGATTCAGGGCCTTTCCAAAGGAAGGAAATGAGCAAATGTATATGATCAAATATTCGTATTCACATTGATTGGTATAGCATGAGTATTGGGATTCGTAAACAAAAATGTTTGCTTTTTCTTTGCATCTTTGAGATCGCAGGAGTCCAAATGGACTGCTTTTTTGACATGCAAGATGCCTCACCCATGCCTGTAAGGAATGATTTTCATGCAGTTATAAGTTACACACACGTATAGACAGTATGTCGACAGTAAATTGAAGTACCAATGTCATATTGCAGTCTACGTCTATACACGGACTATCATGGATTCATATCGGTTTCGTTCTCCAAGCCGCAGCAACCCTCATAGCATGCCTCTACCACTGGCTCGCACATATCCAGCTTCAAATCGCTTCGATGATCTGCCTGACTTTGTCTAATTTGACTGCCAAAGGTTGATGGAAGCAACGCTGCCCAACCTCTTGGATGTTTCCAAAGAGATCCAAGCGATTCTGCTTGTGTGCCTGGCTTCAGGGTCCAAAGGGGAGAGGGACAAACTCCTTTTCCTGAAGTCTCTGACACTTCTCACCTCGTCTGTGCATAGAAGAACATGATTCCGGAGAGCCTGCAAAAATCATCAAAAATGGAAGATGTAAAAACAGAACTCGCAAAGGGTTTAGGTTTCCATGTGAAGGAAGGGGAAACGAATTCTAATAAACTATTCCAATGTGGGTGAGCAATTTGCAATCGGATCAACCCTGTTTACTTGCTCAGTGACAGCAGGAATGACAACAGGACACTACTCATAAGTCATCAGGACCTTGTTGTCAAACTGTTGATGCCTCATCCATTTTAATGCATGCATGATTTCTGAAGAAACCTTGGGAGAAGACTTTACTTGCAGCTAGCAATATTTTGACATTACAGCACCCAAGAAAGCTCAGATCCCTTTGGTTCATTACAGATCCAAATCAACCCGCATTGGCTCCTCACACTGGGATGGCTCAAGCACCCCTTGGATGACTAGATAGCCTGCCACGATTTGCCGATTTGGGTGGAAGCACCCATGGCAAATGGCGTGTTCACAGGGCAATGATGGATCTCTAGCCTTGTTCTTTCAATTTCTGAAGTTCTGCATCTGCCTTGTCCACAACGAACCGCGAAGCATGCGACGAAACGAATCATTCAATAACTTGGACCCTTTTTGTCAATGCCTTGCACCTATGTACCTCTATTCACAATGCAAAAATATGTTTCCAAGTAACAAATACTCCAAACAAGTGTTGCGGTGTCACGGAAGCAAATTCTTTCCCCCCCATGCACTGCTACTAGCATAATATCTTCACTACTAACAGCTCTCTGAGGTTGTTCTCGTCTCTTGGAGTTTTGGACTCTGAATCTGCAATGCCGCAACTTAGGTTCCTGCAATTGCCATGGCAGTGGCTTCCTGTCAAGCTGCGTTACTACAAACCCAACTTCAAGGCTTTGCTCTATCAAAATCTAGCACATGTCTCACCCTGCAAGATACTGAATTGATTGAATCCAAGCACTTTGATCTTGCCTCAGCGTCACCCTTGCCACGCCAAAGGCTCAAAGCTAAAGAGCTAAGCCTTTGAGCCACAATTGCATGCAGAACAGGAACAAGAGAACAGAGCAAAACCTTTGTGAGAGCACTCCCTATTCTCCTATGTGACATGATTCCACTTTAAGGAATCTGAAGCAGAGGGATCTGAGGGCTCTCAACTATGTCTGCATTGCATTGCAGTACACCACTTGCAATGTCAAAGAATCAATCAAAACACATTCTCTTACATGCAGTTGGGTTTGGTTTACTCCAACAGTGGAACCAGGAGGGAAGGAATCGCGCACGCCTTTGTCAACTTGCGCAGTAGATTCACTAGTGACCCTGGACCGAATAGCTAAGGCTCTCGGATATTGCTTTGTCGCTGCCCAGCGAGGCTTTAAATCCGTGGGTACATGTCGATGCGTTGCATGGACGCGTACGCTGCACGATGAATCGGCTGGAATCGCAGGTCATTCATAGGGTCCATCAGCTGTAGCCAATTCGTCTTGGCTTCGAAGTCCACAAGCCAATTTGCTTGTCCTTCCACCAGTGAAGTACCGCCCAACGAAGAATTTCGGAGACGCTGATTTCGGAGGTACTGAGTCAATGAATGTCCTTCTGTACAACTCGTTTCAAGCAAGCCTGTTGAGCCCGGCTTCGCTGGACTTCTTTGCGCTCAAAAACAATTCTTGACAGCATGAGAAGTGAAGGAAATGCTAGAAATGCTCGTTGTACAAAGATGCCCACTAGTTACTAGTTCCTTTGCAGATCTGCATGGCTTTCACTGCCTGGCTTTCACTGCCAGAGCTTTGCACGTTCCCAAGAAATATCGTGTCTCTAGAAGCTACGGTGCAGCAAAAAAAATCATCAAATAACATCAAATCACAAACAAAAATGAAACAAACATCAGATTTGCTTTGTAAAAAACATCATTCTCAGTGTACAAACTTCCACCACCTGACATCTGCACCTTTAAAGGCCACTTTTGAGTGACCAGTTTGGTCGATACCTTGGACCGGTCAAGAACTCCGACAGGCTGGACATCATTGACTGCACGGACTGGTTGCTACAGAAGCTTCGGGAAAACAATGCAGTTTGTTGCTGGGGTCTTCCGTATCATTGTATATACTATATTAACATAATGTATTAATGTATGTATGTATGTACGTACGTACGTATGTATGTATGTATGTATGTATGTATGTACGTACGTACGTACGTACGTACGTATGTATGTATGTATGTATGTATGTATGTATGCATTTTATGTATGTATGCATTTTATCTATCCATCTATCTATCTGTCTATCTATCCATCTATCTGTCTATCTATCTATCTATCTATCTATCTATCTATCTATCTATCTGTCTACAATGTAAAGTAAAGTATAAAATAATATCATATAATGCAATTTAATCTAATTTTCATGTAATGCAATGCGCTGCAATGTATATAATGTATTTAGTATTTATGTAGGATCGTAAATGTAGATATGTACGTGTATTTGCACAAGTTCCCATCTGTGCTGAGCCATCTGCCATGTCAAATTGTGTATTGAGAACATTTTTGAGAGAGGGAACACAGGAAAGCTATGGAAAGCCAATAGATGCTAATAGCAAGTTCACGGATTTTTGCACAAGACATGGCCACTCGTCTGAGTCTTTCTTGATGCTCTAGCCTAAAGCTCACCCTTAGCATCACCAGCAGCCAATCCGCAAATTGCTGATGTAGTGCATGCCTTTCGACTAAATACTCTGCCATCGGCAATGTCTGAACACTTTCGAATGAGGTTTGCACCTGCAGCAATATGCTCAGTTGAATTGAGAACCTTTTCAGCATGGAAAGGATGCCACTTTCATCCACCTTCTCAATTGTTCTGGCCCTGGCACACAGCATATGTGCCACGGCTGTGGGCTGGCTGCGCCGCAGCTGTTCCGATTCTGCGCACTCCCAAATTCTGAAAACGACATGTTTTTCTTCCTCAAAATAAAAACGTCCAAAGTTTTAAAGATTTCTAAAGTTCCAAAATGTACAGAGATTTCTATGATATGCTACTTTCTCTGCAAAGAGCTGCGAGGAATCGGAATCAGAACTGAGATTTCTTTGAAGAGGAAGACTGTGCAATTGCAAAAGGATTCCTCCAGGGCTTCGCCCGTTGGAGATACTTCAGGTCGCTTGTTGGACATGTGTCACTGACACTTGTCGGGACAACCTTTTCTCGTGTCCAACTTATCCATTTTATAAGTCACCATATCAAATAACAATGAATATAGTACTATAGGATTTCTATCTTAAACAGGACCCTAACTGATGAGCATGACTGATTGCCTGATTGCCTTCCTCACAAAGGCCGGTCAAGGCCGGTCAAGGCCGGTCATGGACTCTTAACGAAACCGTCTCATAGCTGTGCTTTGTCCACAACTTTCTGAGGTGGCCGATTGGATGCCCAAAATTCCCGGCCCGATTGGATGCCTGGATTTTCCCCCAAATTCTGGTGCAGCTTTTCGCGTCAGAAAGGTGGCCCAACGTACTCCTCCGGTGGGGATAACACTGAAGCTGGATGTAGCCATGCTGATTTTGTAACACTTGAATGTAACTCACAAATCCAGCTGTCTCAAATATGCCTAGTGGGCAAGGAAAGCTGTTTTTGCTTAGCAAGAAGGGTAAACATGGGATGCTGGAAGTGGCACATGACAACAACCCCCAAAGTGCTTGAAGCTGAGCGGTGCTCCTGTGTCTCCTGCACGATTGCATGAGAAGACTTGTGACAGGTAACAACTTGATGGCAGGAACTGAAATCCTGCAGTAATTGGTTGGGTTGTTATTTATACATCCCAGGTGGTCCAAGATTGAAGCCATCAACTGTACCAATCCAACATACTAGACTACTTTCAGGACAAGTTTTGTCTAGCAGTCATGGACATGCCTTTTAGGAATGAACTTCATTGCCGCTTGACATACATCTTCATACCATCCGTCTCTGGACACATTGATCTGTTTGCTATGCAGACGCTAAAGAGATTGTCAACTTTTTCACATCTTTCTCGACACAAAACGCCACACAACAGTCTCTTCCCATTGAAAAAGTGGGGGGATTCCAGTGGCTCCCCGTCCAGTGGCTACCCGAACAGAAGTGACCCTCCAAACAACTCAACCCATCTCCCACCCCGCTCCATGCCAAAATCAGGTCGACATCGTGGCGTCAAGGTCGTGCTAGTCCTCAAAATGCGTCCCAACCAACAAGGCACCGAATTCGGGATGGGATGGGAGGCAACAACTGGGGCACCCGGCCCCAACAGATTGACATCAAAGTAGGTACAATCTCTGCCACCTCTTGGATTGTAAGGTGGTGTCAGGATGTCGAAAAACCTCAGGTTTCTGCCAGTTTCTGCTGAAGAAAAAGTCTCAACATTTTGCCCTTTGGCCTAGCATGGACAAAGGATGGGACTGAAATTTCCTTTCCGGAGGTTTATGCTGAACTTTCAAATGTTTAACGGTTTGCTTCATTCAACACAAATCTTGGCGTGGAAAAAAAAACATACTGTAAACTTGTGTTTACGTGAACATGTTTAATGATTTTAACATATCCGCACATACTCAGGCAAAGGACGCGCAATCCTCAACCGCTTCAATCTCATGGATGTTTCCCTCCTGGAGAAACAGAAGAAGCGTTGCACGGAGCACATGTCTTTTTAAGACCTCCAGCATCATCTCCTCAGGACCCAAACCATAAGTGCATGGATGCGGCCCCAGGACCTTCAGAGGAAAGGAAAAAAAGTTCCGCTTCTCAAGGCTTTTTTGCCCCCAGGCAAATCATCTCAAATCGAATCACCTTCTCTGAAAATCAACCCTGAAAGGCCCGGTGCCTGCGCACCGTAGTAATACGCTTCCAGGGGAGCATCTTTTAGCTCCCCTGGATCCTCATCAATTAGGTCCCAGGATTTGACCTTGGAGATGATTCCACCAGGCTGGGATGAAGTTGAAGGCAGCCAGCCAGGGAGCCAAATAGCCATTGGATGATGGTCATCATATGGGCCATATGTAACAGTGGTATGTAGAAGAAAAGTGTGATATATGTAACCCAGTCGTAGCTCCATCTGATATCTGAACAGTGAAGGGACTTGGGCTTCTGACTCGCATGCTACCAAACAAAAGCCGGCCAAAGACATGCATACCTGCTTCAAAGTTCTTAGTCACAAAGTGTCCACCGTCCATACTGATCTATCAAAAACAGAAAGTTGTTTTCTTCTCAAGTGGCCATGCCTGGATGATCGTGAGCTGGAATCCGGGCACCTTTTCGCATCAGAAAGATGCAAACGGTCCTTGGTCCAAAAATTGAGCAAATAGAAATTCAGGAAATTTTGGGATCTAGACACATTCTGAGGTGCATGCATGTCCCCTCCTCCGTAGATCTCCTGATATGCCACACCGGACCTGTTTTTTTTTTGAAAGTTTCAATCTTTGAAACATCGGGATGGATTCAGATTGGATCAATTCATCAGCTCTTTTGCGTACCTGCTCCGTATTTTTGCTGCATCTGATGTGTGAACCCCTGATCGCATCGACAAGATGCAAATGGTTGAAGGTGGAACAGGAAGTAGTCAAGCACATGTGTCCATGACCCGTAAAGGGGATGCGATTGCCCCGTTTGATGATACCCTTGCGCAGCATAAACATTGATGATGGAAATCAAATGTTAGATTTTTGGAATTACAATGATGCAAAACACAAATGGCAGATTTGTATGGTGGTATGATGCCGATTTCACTTCTGAGTCATGACATCTGACATCTACTGACGACTGGAACTGGGATACACTGTGTCTGGATGTATCCATTGCTTGGCTTCTTGTCGTCTACTGGCTGCGGCTACATCAGCTACAGCCCACCTAGATCTGAAGCAGTAAGCAAGTCAAGGTAGCGGAGGGCACGAGTCAGTGGATACCTGACAAATGTTGATAGAAACATACATTTGGAACGAGTTCAGGAAAAGAAAAAAAAACACGTCCAACTAGGTGCGTGTGCTGGTCATCATGGGTTCGGCTGTAGTACAGCAGACATTCAGATTTTTTCAAACCTTTCCAGTTGTTTTGTTGCGCGTTGGCGCACTTGCGCAAAGCTCTAAAGAGCGCAGCAGCTGCATTTCGCCGCTTCGGTACCGCTTGACCTCAACAGTTGAAGGCTGTCCATCGGGTTCCAAAACTTGCCCCCCCGCTGAATTGTCGACCAAAACGCCTCGTCCCACATCTGCGCAAAGCAACGTATTCGTCGGTCCACCTTTGAAGGGTCGTTTCAGCGTTTCAAGGGGCGATTTTGAAGGGACTATGCGAAGAAAACAAAATGTCAACAAAGCTAAATGGCCAAATGCTTCAATGCACAATTTCACTCAGGCCTTCCAACGGCAGGTACCCAGCCCAAGAAGGATGCCAAAGGATAATTACGAAGGAGCAAAAATGATTCAAAATGATGATCCGTCAACAGAGTCACTACAAATCATTTCATAAAAATCTAAGCTCCCAAAGCCGTAAGAACAGGCTTTGGTTCAAACCTCAAAAACCTTGCAATCCCATTAACAGAGTGTGAAAGAGGATGGGAAAGTCACTCAAACCTTCCTTCAGCACCAGTCTAAATTATCGAAGAAAGACCAAGATCACTGGTTCTGAGAGAGCATGTATGAAAAGGAGAGAGTCAAAAAGGACTGGTTCCCCTTGTCCTCAAAAGCGTATAAACTTGTGACAGTTCAAATGCTACCAACAGCAATTCGGCACAACGCACCTTTCCATTCTGAAGGCTCATCTTGAGTGGTAAGTACACTTGCCATCGTCCAAAAAAGATAGCAATGAATATGTCTGACTTTATGGTGTTTTTTGTAACGCTTGAAATGGCTTGCTTCAGAAGCTGCGCAAATCAGCTTCCAGGATGGAAATTTTCACATTTCATTGTCTTTAATGAAAAAAAATCAACCGGTCTTTTCGGATTCAAAAGTTGAGTCTGCCTGGCATGGTGAATCATGTGAATCCCATGAAGGTGGTTCATGTTGATTTTGAAACTCCTACCCTTTTCTACACATGACTGAAAGCCAACGGGGCAGCGCAATCACACATGGCTCCCTAGTCAGGTTTATCTTTCACACCTTCTCCTTGATCCCTCTCACCTGCTCTTCTGTAGAAAGACTCGATGGTCTAGCGTTGATTCAAGAGATTGAAGAGATTGACTCAAATATCTGCCAGGTGTTGGACATTCCCATCACTACCACACACACACACACACACTGAGCTTGTCTCCAATCACTCCAAGAATCAAAAAACAAAAGGAAAGAAAAACTTGCCCCTGGACTCGTGGACTTTTTTGTGCATCAGCAGCTCTGACTTAATGGTTGAGGAGAAGGAATGCCTTCTTGGGCTGTCTTTACCCTGAAGCATCCTCTTATATTCCTCCTTTCAAACACCCCCCTCTCACCCGGAGTCAAATATCTTCGCAGATCAAGGTCACCACCAAAATCTTCACCAACAAAAAGTCTACAAATGGCTATAACCAAGTGAGCCTAGGCATCTGGTGGTGAAGCCACCCAGAGGACCCAAGTTTTAAAAGTGATCGAATCTTTGGATCACTTCCTACTTCAGCCCCTGGCACTTTAGCCGAAGCGAAGCAGTCACCCGGGTCTCCCACCGGTGGCAGTTACCAGGTGGGGCAGTCGTTCATTGTTCTTGAAAAATCCTCTCGGAAGCCGGATCCAAACCTCAGGAGAATCACAGTGATCTTTTTGGTCGAAAAAAAATGGGAGTCTCCAAATTCCAGGGCTTAAAACAGACGTTTTCAGTTCCATCTCAAAAAACGTGCCAGATTATCCCTGTTACTCTGGAAACTGTTCAAACAGTCTTAGCCTGACACCTGTCGCTGGTGTCGAAATCATCATCCATACCTCTCCCAATCGCTGCACCAGTTTCAACGCCATCCCGGCGAACCCAAACCCCGGGACCCGCCTGGTCCCGAAAAGCGGCGCGGCCCCACGCTCCTGCAGTCTTGCCAAGTATGTGTATATAGTGGATATCTAAAAACATTATAATACACTATAATACATACTACTGCATCAATAACAATGATAATATACATAGGTAGGCATGGTACATCATAAGGTAGTGAAAAATATAATCTACATATCTATCTTAAACAGAGTATGTATAATGAAGCAGTATATGTGTCTCTGTATGTTCTGCATATGTTTTGCAAACATTTCATGATTGGTCACAGCCAAGCTTATGCTGCTGCATTTTTTTCCATATCAATGCCAAGTGCTGAACCTGCTCCGTCCACGGGCGCCGCTCCGCATCTCACCAGATGCCTGACAGGAAAGGCACTTGTCGAAGTCCTGTTCACTTTGAATGATTTGCCATTTATCAACTTATATCAATTTATCATAGTGAATTATGTGTGAATATTCAACTTTGCATGATTTAATCAGTATATTCATTAATAAAATAGCATAAATCCGCCGACCCCTCTCTCCAGTTTGAGGCTGTTGTTGAATTCTGGCAGAACTGTAAATCTCCGCACTTTGGGCTGCGGAGTGCGGAAACTACTGCAAATAACAGTGTTTTGCTTTGTTGAAGTAGGCACCCAAAATTCTTTGAAATAGTTGCAGTTTGAACTTTGTTTACCGGTCTTGATTGAAAGTCCCACGCTGCATGAAAGCACAAAATGCTGTACAAATTAAGAATCAATGGTTTAGCGCGCACATCTTTCAGATGAGTAGCGATTACCCACCATATTTGTTGTGTGTTATATTTCATGTTTGGGATGGGCGCGACACCTACTTGGATGTCCCAGGAAGTTAGTAAAAGGTTGGATGTATTCCATTTGTAATTAGGTTATAACCCGTTTACAAAACATTTGCTAACTTCCTGGGACATCCAAGTAGAGATTTTTGGGGGGCGGGAAGGGTTGGTTGTCAATGAACCACATGGTCTTTTGTTGAGCCCGTTTGCTTGCCACTTATATAGCCCTTTTTTTGATCCAGGTGAACAATCTGCTCGAAGGGGAGGCTTGAAAAAAGCAAACAAAAATCAAAAAACACTGCAAGTAGTTCTGTTTAAGCACCCAAACTGGCAACATCGCAAATCCGATGCGTTTTGCTCCAAGAAGAGGGTGGCGGCGTTTAAACACGGACAAGGACAAATATCATTTGTTTCTCGCACGCGCCGAAATCGAATCCATTTGACAATGCTTGTGGTGCGCGGAATTCAAGCAGCAGCAACAACAACAACAACAACAACAAGGGACAAGGGACAAAATGATTAGGGCCACCAGACGGTTTACCAAATTAGCTACCACATGTTGCCACTGCAAGGTATCAACTTATAACCAACCAATCAACCCACCAACCAACCAACCAATCAACCCACCAACCCACCAACCCAACCACACCAACCAACCAATCAACCAACCAATCAACCCACCAACCCACCAACCCACCAACCAACCAATAGTCCATGACAGTCTTTTTCTGCAAATATCTCTACCAAGCGACCAAGCGGCGCTCCAACTCTTCAGGTACGGGCAAACCCATGCGCCTAAGCATTGCTGTGGGATGCTGGGCACCCAAAAAACAACACCAAAAACAAGGATGAAAAATCAAAGTACGGCAATAATAAGTAATCAAAATGACAAAAATCATGGAAAAAATAATGTAGAATGTAACATCTACATCTAAAGGATTGTCCAAAAGCCACCCTGCGGGATCGAATGATCAAGTGGCTTGAATTTCTCTTATGACCTATAAGGCAAGAAACAGATCAAAGATTGGAGTCAAATGAACGAAGAAACTCCATCTGAAGCCAATTGATTTCCAGTTTCTCTTGCCGCTTGCAGCTGAGTTGCTTGAAGATTTCAGCCTGGATCAATCAAATGATTGTTTTTGATATCACATGTTTGGGCTTCAGTTCACACTTTACATGAAACATATCAACATATCCAAACCAAAATGTGTAACGAATCACAGTCCAAGAAACAATGCTCCGCCCAGCTGCACCATCCTCACTGGTCAAAAGAGTCCAGGCCATGCCTGCAAGTTGCAGATCAAACTTGGAAGAGCTTCTCATTCAACAAACCAATAGCAAATTGCTCTTCCTCCAACTATCATGATTCACATTCTGATGGCACCTTTCTGACCAGCACGACCAGTGCGGCCTACTCGGTGCACGTAGTCCTGGTATGAAATGGTCAAATGGTCCATGTCCATGTCCTCTTAAGGACTCTGAAAACGCCAGCTTTCTTAACTATTGAAGCATGCTGACTGTGAGCTCTTGTGTGAATGTTCAAGCAGCCTTTCCAAAACCGCATTCCATTTCTTTGCACATGGGTTCAGTAAGTATGATCGACTCTCTTTAGGCGCATGTCCTCTTCCCGATTGGGTGGGTCAAAGTTCACTACCACCCGCACCGCCTCAACAAAAACGCAATGAAACGCCGCTCAAAGATGGTGGCTACAAAATGAAAATTCTATGAATTTCTGATTTAAAATCAACCGATCCAGGCTTTCAGTGTGCATACAAGTCCCTTTGAGAGGACCAAGCCTTTCTTTCTTGGTCAAAGACTTTACCAAGACTTTTTTCCCATGAAATTGCTGCGCCTTGATGTCCAGTCCCCGGGCTGCCACATCAGTGGCAACCAAGGTGCGTATGCTTCCAGACTTGAATTGGCCAAGCGCAAAATCCCGCTCCCGTTGGTCCTTTTTTCACACCACTGAGCAGCGAGACCAAAACAAGGTAGGAGTAGTATCCATGGGTTCAGTTGGATGCCGTACTTTACAGGAACTTTAATCATGCCGAGTGGTGACCCTCCATAGGTATTTGAACAAGGTGAAATTTCCTATCGAAAGATGCTTCCAAAAAAAGAGGGCACACAGGAGCTGGTGCTGAAAGGGATCTTGTGTAGGGAGATGTCACAGCAAATCTGCAAGCAATCATCTTTGTTCAGTTCCCACCAGATTTCCGGTGCAACGGTTGGCTCCAGAATTGTTAAACTTCACGCACTTTATCTCAGAGAATCAGTCAGGGATTTAAGTGATATCCCTGTCCTTGTCGCCATGGATCGCCATGCTATTGGGTGTCCGCAAGGAAACCACCTCACCTTAGATGTTCAGGTCATACCCTCAACACGATGGATCTTACCATCTCCAAGTCGCTTTTATGGCCCACACGTATGATTTTCCTATGACTCTGCTCAAGATGACCCTGGACTTTTTTTGATGCATGGTTGATATTTTCTAAGTGTATAGCGCTGTGTACCTTCTCACAACTCAGCAGTACAGCATGTGCTGCGCATTCGCCCACGCTCCAGTCAAGTTGCACATACGTTTTGTGTTGACAAACACAATGCATTGATCCTGCCCACTTTCCCGTAGTATCTTGTCCAGCCAATCTTCTTTCTGTCGCATGTCCTTGGGTGCAAGGGAAGGTCACATGAGAAACTCGAGCGCCGAACTGCTGTCCTGCAAATGTGGGACCAGTATACATGATATGCAAGTAGAATGCAAGTAGAATATAGAATAGATAAATACACAAACACATCTCTCATCTTCTTTCGCTCTCTCAAGTTCACAATGGACTGACGATTGACGAAATGCCAAGCTTCAGTGCAGAAGACCACCTGCTGGGTGATGTCCGGATTGACCTTAGCGAAAATGGCTCAAGTCAGAGACCCCTCTTGCAGAATCATCCACCATAATTCAGCATGTGTTTCTCAGGTCTTGATTTCTTGGTATCATGGCATCTGTCAATATCTGCAATGTCTCCAAATCATAATTGAACAAAAACGACAACGAAGACGACGACGTAGACGACATCATCACCACGACAACAACAACAACAACAAGAATAAAAAAGAACGGAAACACAAAAAAAACAAAAAACAAAAAAGGCAACAATTGACATGATTTCGCCTAGACGCGCGCAGCTCATCGACCTCTCCAGCCCGCACTTCCACAGGATTTTGAAGGAAATCAGCTGCCAATCGACGGATGCTCAGCGGCCATGTTGCAGTGAACATTACTGTCTGGCGCTCCTCACCAAACCATGCAATGAGGTTGTGACCGGTGTTGACCTAGCAACCTAATGCATCCGTCCTGCCATCTTCTTACAAACTCACACAAACTCGGCAGTTTCAATGAATATGTCTTAAGCAGCCTGAGCCAAGAGATGCCCAGTTGTGGAATCAATCCGGGCACTCCTTTGGCAATCCAGAGATGATCTTTCGGATTTGTGGCTCAAAGCCCATGTCCAACATTCGATCCTGACATGGTGAACCAACACATGCAGTTGAATCATGAAGCCAAGAAAAAGCCTGAGCTAGTATCTTAGTATGTGGCCAGTACAGTATGACAAACATCTTGACCAAGTCCTTTCTGGGGGAAAAGGATAAGTTTCTTTGCTTCTCAGCTACTCCTGGTCACTTTACGATCACTTGAAAGGTCTCACTAAGAAGCGCTGAAACTCAACCAGGGCTCTGCTTCATCCAGGACCAGGTAGCGGACAGACTTCACATCAACCGCAACTGACAAACCTCACATCGCATTTGAAAATACCATGTCTTCAAGATCAAAGATAAGCTTGAATGTTCCCTGATAGTCTGCCAAACCTGAAGTTCTTCCTCAAGTAACTTATTGGTCACACAATGCTCTGTGGGTGTTCTTTCATTTTCAACGCCAACTGTCTGCAAACATGACTACTTACTAACCTACAATGCTTTCCTCGAATTTCTTCACCTTAAAATGGTGCTTCCCCCGTGGGCCTGCTGGTGGTTCAAGCAGGTCATTCAAACGCCCAGGAGTTGCAACCAACAGCTGAGGCCTCTTCCGAAAGTCAGTGGGGAAAATGGGCAGCCTTCGATTCAAACCTCCCCCCCCGGCCTTTGCCGCAATTCGGCCAGTTGAGGACCTTTTGGTGCTCCACCATACAAACATGCTGCTCTCATTCCAGCAGTTTCGCCAAAGCGCTTCGCCTGAAAAGAAAACTTCTACAAAATGGTGGTTTCGTAGTTGTTGTTGTTAGCTTTCATATTATATATTCATATTATATTATTATATATTATAGTGACACTTTGACAATTAGACTATGATACTGACTCTAGAATCTGGAGTATATTTTTTGTATTTTTTGTAACCATCCAATGATATTTGACAAAACAGCTGTTGCGCCTCGGTTTCAATCTGAACAGCAAGTTCGCCTGGCAGGAGATGCATTGCTTGACATTTCAAGATGCACAGCAAGTTGTTGCGCCAAGCTACGAGTTGGAGCCAAAATCAAAGCAGCAGGTGGACCTGACGCACGGAGAGAGGCATTGAGAACTCACGTGTCACGGCAAAAGAAAAAGGGCGAAAAACCGTACAACCACCAAAGTCTGTCACAACTTGAATGACTGTTCATCACTACTTCCTATGCCTCGTCCCTTCATCACTGCTTCAATCATCTTGGAGTTTAGAAACTGCACTCAACATTACAGCTGGGCCTCTTAGATCTGCTCTACTTTCCAGCAGCTGTGCAAAAATGGGGGACAGGAATGCCAAGGTTTTGCCCGAACCTGAGCGAAAAATCGACAGTCCTTGCATCTCAAACATAAGTCTGCTTGTTTGAGTTCTTTTGCGTTTGTCTGCCCTGTCAGCAAGTCGTCATAGAACAATATCAGGCCAATTAGGGGGTTGTAAACTTGAAGTCAACGGGGGTTCGTCTTTAATGAAGAGCTAGCATGCCAACTGTGCCCAAACAACATTACGCTACAAGTCATGTTTAAGTATGGCAACAATACCATCGCGAACATCCATGCTTGGTTTCGTGCCAGTCTTTGCAATGCCAATCAGGTCTCGACCTGTGGCTGTTGGCCAAGGAAACTGGAGGTGCGACAGCTCGAAATAAACTGAAAACACATAAGAAAACCATGCCTCCTGAAAGAATCGGCCATGAATGTTGTTGGATGGATGTTGGAGCCTCTACATGACAGGAGAGCAAGCCGGGCAGTCAGAAGGAATATCAACAAGGTGTCCAGGTGTCCGTTGGTTTTCTGTATTGATACCTGCCTACCCCACATTTTAGACCACTTCATAAGCTTCCAAAAAAGATGGGTTTTTCGCGAACAAAAAACCCCCCAGGAATCCGCCTTGAAACCAGCTGAAACCAAGGGAGCACGTACACGTGGAGGGAATGTGACCTCCTCCCAGCTGCGCCAGGCGTCCGGAAGTTGTCCAGAGCCACGCACCTCGCGAAGCAGTTGGTTTGTCCACCACGGATGGGGTTGAAACTCCAAATGGGTTGCAACATATCATAAACACATTCATCCGAAAAGAAAACGTTATCCGGATGTAGCTTTCTCTGTTTTCACCTACAATTCTTTAATGCAACGGACCTGTACCGAGGTCCGTGATTCTGCAAATATCACCGTAAAACTCCGTGAATTTCAAACTTGAAGCTGGCCTCCACATCTACATCAGCTGGACCTGGCGGGTTTGAAGTTTGAATTTTAAATTGACATCCTTTAACAAATGCGATCATGGTGCATTGCCCACAAACTTGTGGACTGTGTCAACATCACTTAACTCCTGGTATTTCCAGTCATAGTGGGCTCAGAGTCCAGTTATTTCTGAAATCTGTCTCTCCCTCAAGCCTCCAGAAGTTCCACCACCATCGCCTTGCAGAGAGTAGTTATCATTTTACACTGGCTGTCTCAACGCAACGTCTTTCAACGTCGGGTGCTTGTCTCAGACCTGCACCAACAGTGTCTGTAGGAAGGTATGAAGCCTGAGAATTGCCAGCTAATCTTTGAACGTTTTAACTCACTCCGTGTCAGCCAAGCAGTGAATGTACATCGATATGCATCGATCTACATGAGCCATTCGGTTGAGCTTTTTGCTGCAGGTTCTTTCTGCCTTGGAAACTTTCACGAGCATTTGCCAGTAGAGTCAGCAATTGCATTTGGGAACTTCGGACTTATATCACGCTGAAAATTACTTGCAAATGTTAACGAGGCCATGACGTCTCTCCTCCGGTGAAGGAATCGGGCCTCCTGCAACATGACTGTGTTTTCGGCTGGCCGCTTGGCTACATAAGAAGATCCTACAGTCAATAAAAACCCGTCGAAAAAAACCATCTTTTTCCACTTGCATCATGATAAAAGAAAGCGCTGCGACAACCGAAATAAATCCCCAGAGGGCCATCCAACAAATGCATCCACACTTTGTGGCATCAATACCAAACCGTCTCGTTTTGAGAAAGATAAGAACCCTGACCTTATTCAGAATCAGGCAAGCAACTGTTCTTCCGCTTTGATGCTAACTTTCAAAATTGGTGCTTGGCGTGTCTAGTCCATGACAACATGATTGTGCAATGCTCACATCACTTGCTCGATGCCTCAGCATGTCCATGTTGTCATTGGGCGCCGGCTGCCTGACAAACTCCAACAGCTCTCGTATAGCAGATTCATTATGGTTTGGACTACCATAGTATGTAGATGTACATCATTTACTCTGGACCTCACCACATCGAATCGATTGTCTTGAGGAAAAGGAGAGCGCCTGCCATCATTCGCACAGTATCGTACAATGCATTGGCATTGGATTGCCCAAGAATAGTGGAAATGTGAAAAGTCTAAGACCAATGGAGCTGATATGCTTTTCTCTTATTCACTGTTTTTTTGAAGCTCCTGGAGCATGACAATGCCATTTTGAAACACTCAAATGTCTTGATCGATGCCTCAACATGCACATGTTGTCACTGGGCGCAGGCCGCCTGACACACTCCAACAGCTCTTGTATAGCAAACACATTATGGAGTGCATTCTTCAGTGGCTTCAGTGCATGAAGGGGTGCAGTCATTTGGACTATCATTTTAGATTTACATCTGCTCAGTTTAATCTGGACCTCGCCACATCGAATCCGTTGTCTTGAGGAGGGCGCCTGCCATCATTCGCACAATATCGTACAATGCATTGGCATTGGATTCCCCGAACAACTTGCTGTGAGAATAGTGGAAATGTGAAAAGTCTCACACCAATCAAGCTGATATGACTCTCTCTTATTCACTGTTTCTTTGCAGCTCCTGGAGCATGACAACACCATTTTGCAACACTCAAATGTCTTGCTCGATGCCGCCGATGCCTCAACATGTCCATGTTGTCACTGGGCGCAGGCCGCCTGACACACTCCAACAGCTCTTGTATAGCAAACGCATTATGGAGAGCATTCTTCAGTGCATGAAGGGGTGCAGTCATTTGGACTATCACTTTAGATTTACATCTGCTCAGCTTAATCTGGACCTCGCCACATCGAATCCGTTGTCTTGAGGAGGGCGCCTGCCATCATTCGCACAATATCGTACAATGCATTGGCATTGGAATGCCAAAACAATTTGCTTGTCATTTTGCAGCAGTTGATGTTGCTGTTGCTGATGCTGTTGCTGTTTCTGCTGCTGTGGGTGTTGTTGTTTGTTGGCTGAGCCTCAACCCAGCTGCATCCTCCTGAGGGACGCCACCCTGGTCCGGTATCTTGCTCGGACCTTCACTGTGCTTTTTGGCATGTTGTACACTTAAAGGAAAGCAGGGAAAAGGCGTGTTAGGCCCTTATTCAATATACCTTTCCTTTTTGTGTAAGCAAAAATGACCTTTTTCAATCTGGACCTATTCGAATCCTTTCGGATCTCAGCTGCTGTGAGATACCTGCTGAATTTTTCATATGGTTGAAGACTTGGCGTCAACTTCAGCATCTCTATCTGAAAGGAGAGTGAAATCTTCTTGGAAATACAAGTTTTTGCACATCTAGATACTTGGACGAAAAATATGAAGAGTTGAAGCATCTCCTGTGAACACCGACACTCTCCCCTTGAATGCTCACATTCAGAATCGCACTGTGGTCTCTTCCCATCCAAGGGAAGCGAAGAGGTGGGTAGTAGCCTCATAAATCATGACACATGGTCTTCTTGAAAATTATTGGGAATGACCACCGACGATCCGACGATGCGACGACAAGTGCCCATTTGCTCTTCTACTTATGCATCTGGATCTGAGCAAATACCATCTATGTTGCGACTGGTCCTAGCAGACTTGGCAGCTGACTACCTTTTCCATGTTCAAGGCCTTGAATCATCCAGCGGCTTCAAATCATACTCTCAAGGAACATGGTTGCAGAACAGAAATTGCTAAAAATACATTGAGGCACTGAGGACCATTTTGTCTGGTGTTTCAAATATGCATTGCTCATTCACCAAACTGGTGATGTCTGAGTTCACTATACAGGTTCGCTTTGAATCTGCAGCACCATCCGAATGTAGGACTTGAGGTGCACACGTGGCAAATCCCAATCAGCTGCTATCTTCATCTGTCAAGCAACTCCGGTCAAAGAAATGTGAAGAGTGGACACGTCTAGATAAGAATCATGGCTGATCCGTAAAGGCTAGGATTTACAAGATTTGTCTTGCTTTTAGGAATACGCACCCATACTGACCATGTGTGTTCTGCTGCCAAGCCTGACGAGCCCAACTAGCTCAGGTTCTCAACGTTCCCAAGCATAGATGGCGTTGCAACCGACAAATGTGGTGTGAATGCAGTGTGTGAAGGGTTGAAGGATGTGGATGGTCATCTGACCCTAGCCAGATCAATCATGAAAATCTTGTGAGGTTTCTTTGAAGGTGGATTGTTATGCGGAAGACCGTGAATGAAATGGCGTCTCCTCTGTTGATTGATTGTCTGTCTATAGATATGGTCATTGGCATTGCTTCTTCAGCATCACAACGTTATCTTGTCTTGTCAAAAAGAGTACCGCAAAATTCCCAAATTGGTCTCTTTTGGCTCTTTTGGCTTCTGCTCAACAGACTGTCAAATGAAATAAGAAAATGTGGGACAATCTGATCGTGAAAGCTGAATCTGCAGGCAGGCATCGCACACAAAAACATTAGGAGGGTCTTACTGATGTAGCTCCAATCAAGATACAACCCACAAAAACCTATCAAAAAATCACAGCCAATTACATACAAAAAGTTGGACTTTTCTCCAGCATCTGAGGCTTAATCTCACTCAGTGTAGCTGTGGGCAGAACTCCTGAGACAGCGACACCGGGCCGTTGATTCTCTACCTATTTGGAACTGAGAGTTCACCCGAGCCTGCAGAGTTTGCCCTTGCTGACCTTGTGACCACTGTGATTGCTGCCATTGCTGATTTGACCTAAGGGTTCATGTGCAGCAAATTTCATGGTGAACCCCATCAAACCCTAATGAGAGTATAATCCCGGGCCCTTAGATGGACCGTCTTTTTGCAGTTGGGGGAGAAGTACAATCTCATGAATGATACCAAACAGTGGTGTCTTCTTACAACAACTTGACTGCACAAAACCTCTGCTGACTTATGTTTTTTCACAAGTGCCCCCCACCTTCATAATATATTTAATATACAGTATCATTATCATGCAAACCACTTGAAGAAAACTGGGAAAACATTTTCTGGCGAAAACTGATGCTTTCTCGTCAAGCTGCGGCATCTGCTGTGGCACTGAACCTTGGCGCAAACCAGCGGTTCCTGCTATCCTAGATTCCTATCCCGGAGTGTTCAGGGTCTTGAGAAAACCCCAGGGACTTTAAAGAGAAATGCTGATTACATAAGTTGTTCAGCACTAAAATTCACTGAAACACCCACTTTCGAAGAGAAAAGTCGGTAGGTTTGTTTTATGCCAGTCAAGTCACCTTGCTGCATTGGATAGTTGCCCGGCAAGCCCTGAAAGTTCCTGTTCGCAGAAAATGCTGAGCAAAGTACCCATCTGTGCTGCCACAAGCTGAGCTAAGGGCTGCATCTGCTGTTGCTGCATCTGAACCGGCACTGAACCTCCCAATATCCAAAGGAGAGATATGAAACGAAGCAAAATACTGCACTCATCAAAATGCAGGTTCTCAAATGAATTCAGATGTCTTTTTTACGAATCAAGAGAATCCGAACCAAGGACAAAGCAATCGCTTGGATACAGATGGATACAATTGGGACATTGGAGCCTTGCTGCATGTTGTAGTTGTTGTGCGTGGATTGTTGTCCCAAGCCCTGAAAATTCCTTGGAATCGGCATCTTTTAACATCACATGACAGCAATGCCACAGAGAACCTGGATGTACCAGGCACCTGGAAACCTCCGTTTTGGTGATCATCCTTCAGTTCTCCAGTTGCAGAGAAGCGGCTGTGGAAACTGCTGGAAATTGGCTGATTGCTGCGGAAACTGCTGCTGGAAGTTATTGCCTTGCTGGTGCTGAGTTTGCCTTGGCTTTACGGATCTTCACATGGTGAACCTCTCATTTCTCAGACCTACCAAGGACCCAACCATCCCTCCCTACAGCACAGTTTGATGGCCAAGTTACTGTGATTGTGGGAAAGGCCCTTGACCGCCTTGCCTAGGAAGTTGAGATATGCGATTTATGATACGATTCGCAATATCCTCCCAATGCAATCTACAAGTAGGTTATGAATGGTGAATGCAAATATCAAGGCCTTTCAAGGCGCCACAAAATCTGAAGGTAAAACGTGAAAGAGCCACCCCGCACCGCATCACACCCAAAGAAGCAGCGCCCACACCCAAAACCGTCACAGAGCAACGACACACGCAATGGCACGGGAGAAAAGCTTTCTGCGAATACTCACCCATACTATAGCTAAAGCTTTCTGGGAAAAAACTATCAAGAACCAGCAACAAACTGCCAACACGAAACCTCGCAACAATCTCCAAACATGCCACAAAATCATATCTGAGCAAATCTAAGTAGCATACTTTGAGTGCAAACTGCAGACTACATTGGTTCAGAAGTGAACACTTGAGAATCGAGAACTGAAAACACTAACTTGCCTTTGCTGTACAGCCTGCTCAAGTCTTTAGCATTTGATGTGTCAATCAATGCAAGCAAGCCACTGTGGCTGTTGATTCTGTTGCAACGGTTGCTGTGGGGGGTAGGGTCCCTGTGTTTGACCACTTTGTTGCCTTGGTTTGCACCATCAGGCAAGCAAACAAGCACAGTAGGTAGTTCATTCTTCAACCATTTCCACACAAAATCTGCCATGCTAGGACTTCAGTCAAGCAGCTGAGGTTGTTGTTGTGGAAATGAACCTTGAGCTTGACCACTTGGTTGCCTTGGATCAAACATGAAGACAATGCCATAGCTCTCTGAGCATGAGTACGCAGCATGCAAACAAAAGTCCACACAGCACACATGTATACACATGTGCGGTGTACAAATGAACAAGTGTACAAGTGGAGTACAAGATATGTATGAACATGTCATACGCAGCCTGCGTAACAACAAATTCTGTCAAACCGCCAGACATCAACAGCGTCTAATTCTATACTGCTTTTGCTGCAGCTTCTGTAGTTTCTCGAGCGCTAACATTCTCTGTCACAAGACGTAACAAAGTGCTGATACAAATCTACGACTACGATTGCAAAAACTCCCATTGCAACAATCTCCCAAAATGTCACAAAACCATGTCTAAGCAAATCTAAGTAGCATACTTTGAGTGCAAACTGCAGACTACATTGGTTCAGAACAGTGAACACTTGAGAATCGAGAACTGAAAACACTAACTTGCCTTTGTTGTACAGCCTGCTCAAGTCTTTAGCATTTGATGTGTCAATCAATGCAAGCAAGCCACTGTGGCTGTTGATTCTGTTGCAACGGTTGCTGTGGGGGGTAGGGTCCCTGTGTTTGACCACTTTGTTGCCTTGGTTTGCACCATCAGGCAAGCAAACAAGCACAGTAGGTAGTTCATTCTTCAACCATTTCCACACAAAATCTGCCATGCTAGGACTTCAGTCAAGCAGCTGAGGTTGTTGTTGTGGAAATGAACCTTGAGCTTGACCACTTGGTTGCCTTGGTTGCAAGTCGAAAAAGGTGGGATTTCGAGCTGAATCAGTTTATATTAACAAGGTCACTCACCTTTGGATGTGTTTTTGACAAAGTCCTTCTTGCTGACTGGCCACGATTGCTGAAGGTGCTGCTGGAAGTGAGGACCTTGATTAGCCCCTTGCCTGGGTCCAGTCGGAAAATGGCACGAGCCATTCAAGCCACGTAGACGAACTGAGACCACCGTGAGACAAAATGACATATAAAAACATGACAAAAAACGATCAAGAAACAAGCCAAGCTGCAAATGTGCTTGACCATGAGCAGGTCGTGAAGGAATGCCGGTCCTTGGCTTAGACATCAGCGACATTGGGATGTACAACCTGTTGATTGCAGTCGAGGAGCTGTTGAGGCTGCCTCACATAAAGTGAAGTCACGTGGTTGTCTGAAAACTGGGGTAAGCTTTGGGTTGATACCCTTGTTGACACAAACACATCCAAGGAGCATTTGCAGGTTTCCATTGTGAGCATCTTTCGAAGCTGCGCGTGGCGTGTTTGGCCTGAGGCATGTGTGTGGAGCTCTTGCAAACTTGCAAGTCATATCCTAACCTTTTGACATGGACCCACAGGTGATATGTTTGTCTGCTTACCCCCTTTGTTGTTTCTGAGGCTATGGCTGAGATTTAAGTGGCTCCGTCTTTGGCGGAGACCTTGGCGTTTGGGTCATGGAATCCGGATTGCCAATGACGCTTGGAGCGGCCCCCATTTTCTGAGTTTTCAGCGACTGTGCCATCGAATTATTGGTCCCAGCAGTTGACTGCGCAGCACTGTTTCACTGTTTCATGGGCTAGTGGGTTGGGCCTTTGTAAAGTCACTTTAATGCCACAGCAGCAAATACACCACCAAAAACAATCTGACCACAACTCCCATCAAGCATCTATTAAATGGAAAGCAGATGTCACCAATCTTCCAAATCTCGGCCTGAGGAGCTCTAGACGTTTGGCCTGCACAAAATCATAAACCTCCCACCCTCAGGCACCACAAGCAGTGAGGTTTGGTCAACTCTCCAGGCCTGCCAGCGCTGTTCCATTCGAGGTAGATGTCTCGGCTGTGGATGCCTTGCCTGGCACAGCTTCGTTCAAGTTGACCTTTTCGGAAACGACTCAACCATCCACAACAACAGTTCTGCCTTTGGAAGTAGCAGTATCTGCTGTGGATACCGTGGTCTTGCCTGAATGCACAGTCTTGAAATTCTGAAATGAGAATCGACGACCAAGCTACACAAAATGAGATCTCTTCTTCAGGCATCTGACCAGCAGCGCTGACTGCACCAAGGTTGACTTGGCAAGCATCCATCATGTTCTTGTACCTTTGGGAGGCAAAAACAATAGCGATTGGCAAAAGTTAACTTCGGTCCAGCATCGATTGCAAATCTGAGAGAGGTGGTAGACCCAAACCTCTCCGTGTAGCGCACGTTTCCGAACTTTCAAAATTTCTGTGCTCCTTTCGTTGCAGCTTCTCCTTCACAAGTTGAACTGGCGAACAAAATCAACACGAAAAGACAACAAAAAAGAATCTCCTACTAATATGACATCTAGACAGCTACAAGGGCAACGGCCACAAGAATTGGGAGAACAGCACCAATATGTGTTTTAGTATATACCGCAGGGCAAAACATATGTTATAGCAAGTAACATGGGCACGCTTGCATGCCACTGCAACTCAACCCGTTTTGATGGTCTGATTCGTTTGGCTTTGTGGCAGAGTACGAGCTTCCAAGAGAACTTGAAAGTATCTTGAAAGAATTTAGAGGAGCTTAGAAGTCTAAAAACATTTCCTGTTAATCTCAAAGTTCAGCGAAAATCTGGGATCAGCCAAGCTGGACCAGCTGCTGTCCTGTTGTCTGTTCAGCTGATCTTTGAGCCGATCTTCTTTCTTCTTGGCTTCCTGCGATGAGCCGTTGAGCTTTCCGAGTATGTGGCGAGATGTGGCGAGTAATGACGAAGAAAAATATATTAGTGTTCTGCATATATGCAGAGCATATCTATGTATGCATACTGCAAGAACTCAATCATCAATCTTGGAAAGCACTGCAAGCCCGGATACTGACCTTCTCATCTTTCTTCTTTACTTCGTCAGCCAGCTTGTCCCAAATCTTCGCATCTACAACCTGACAAAGGATTTGTGCCTTCGGCTTCAGAATCTGGCTGCGAAGAGACATCTTTTTTTGCCCCACAAACCAAACCCGTGATTGAATGTTGCTGCAGTGTCGTTGAAAATACTCCAGTAAGCGGAAAACCAAAGTCAACTGTTCAATCATCATCATACCTCAAAATATGTATAGATATAAATAATTTTATAATCCTAACTCATAAGAACTCATGATAACTCCTGATATCTCCTCATACTCTACGAAATACTTCTTGTCAATTTTTGTCCTAAAGGCTGAGCTCAGAGCCCCCTTTTCATTCTGTATGCTGTGATAGCTGCGGAAAAGCTCAACTGCTTCAGTTGTCTGCTTGCACCTCTGCCATCCACGAGGACACCAAGAGACTCCAAACAAGACTAGGTCAACACACACCACGTTCACAAAAATTAGCCCTGGCATACACTTAACTCCTTTTCCAGTTAAGGACAACAGATTATACTGACTATATACATATAATTGGTCACACACCCCAAGATCTACCTAAGTCGCTTTTTGATGGATTCATAGTTCATAAGTCCCTGGATTTTGTCAGATTGAGTCGTAGACCAGTCTCCGAGAACAGGGAAGTAGTCCTGGGGCTTAGGTGGTGAAGTTTCACCATGTTTCACCTCTATCGGAGAAAGCTGTAGAAACAAACCGTTCCCAACAAATATTAGTGACATCAAACAAATGGCCTCGGTCACTTTGGGAATGAGATAGGCAAGACTCCTTGCCAAAGCAAAAAAAGGGCACATCTTGGAGAAACTGCTTGTGAAACAGAAGGGGATCTTTGTTATCAGGTCCTCTGCAGAAGCAAGATGGCATCTCGCTGTTCCCTCACCGTCTCATCAATTCCTGCGAAGAAAGAAAGGGGCTAGACCTCCAACCTAGGTGGACAGGGAGGGCTCAGGGGTAGAGGGCGTTCCAACCCTCTGCCTTTTGCAGCCGGTCCTTTCTCCAGATTGGACTTGGAGATATCTGATGAGAGTGACATCTTTTTGGCAGCAGGCCACCCCAGGCTATGCCAATTCACTTTCCTGAGCTGCTAGGCAATGGGAAGAAGCAAGGACTGGACCATGGACCACATGCCAGGGGGTTCGCACTCAAATCGAGCAGTGAGCTATTGATCTGAAGAAGCTCGGGCCCCGGGCGAATCCTCAACATCTGTGAGTTCTTTGTCTTTTGACCTGGAAGAGATAAGACATCATACATAAATAAATCAAACAAACAAACAAACCCAGCTCAGCTGAGATAATGCTAATATGAGATTCTGCTAATGCTGCCAAGCGTCTGAATAGTTTGCTGCCTTGGCTCAAGATGCTCTCAAATTGCTTCAGATTGTCGGGCTCTGCTCAGCGCCAAACGCAAAGCTTTCTGAATTGGAAACTCCAGCACCTTGCAGGCTTTGAAAGCTTCAAATTACAAGCTCTTGGCGTGTTTTTCCCTGAATTCACAACTGGTATGTAGTCAATTCACCTTAGAAATTTACGTTTTGCACAATGACTGACAACAACACCCAACCTTCTTCACGGGCAGAACCTGTTGCCTGCAAGGTCAAAATGTTAAATCCGCAAAACAGACTATCAAAATCCAGAAAGACCCTTCAGGAGTGTTTGGAAGCTGAGTGCATGTTCTAGCTATGCTGAATGTTTTCATGAGCGACCCAATGCAAACAGTTACTGCTCAAAAATGCCTTGTAGCCTCCTGACGAAGTTATTTACTCCTAGAAACTCTACTTAAAACCTCTTGTAGCGCGGTAGTTTTTGGTTGTTTCCAACTACATGACTTCGGGCAGCGACACCTGCGCGAAGCGAGGGTGCATGGCAAAGGCGGCAGTATGTACAGAGCCCATGCCAGCCTGTTCCAAGAAAAAGTACAGCACAGCGGGTTGAGTCGACGTGGACACCAAAAATGTCAACAATTCATAATTCCATGATGACATAGAGCCACTGCATCCTTGTCTGGGCTTCTCGGTGCGGCCACTTTGTACCATCTCTTCAACTGCACCCCCTTCTGGGCCTCA
The DNA here is from genome assembly GCA_000507305.1 of Breviolum minutum Mf 1.05b.01. Lineage (NCBI taxonomy): Eukaryota > Dinophyceae > Suessiales > Symbiodiniaceae > Breviolum > Breviolum minutum. The sequence goes on from DF239757.1 coordinate 134,947, forward strand.
ACCCCGATGAGATCTTTGCATCGGTTCATCACAGCATGCTCGATATCTATTGTGAGCTTCTCAAAGCCCATGCCCTTGTCCACACTCCTGCAAACAGTGTCAAGTCGTTGAAAGCTTTATATTGTTGGTATTAGTGGCATTAAGGTCCTTTATTTGGATTTTGGAATCTCAGAGTACAAGCATTGCAAGAACCAAATCAAAAATTAGAAAGTGTTCCGAAGCATTGCTTTTTTTAAAATTCTTTGCCACGGGGTTTGCTAGGGTTCTTGTTGACTCTGTCATGACACACTCCCAGCTTGGACTGTCCCGTCACCAAAAAGGCAGAAGGCCGCAATTAGCACCTCAAAACACCCAAGTTTTCGTGCCAAAGATCAAGCAGCTGAGTCGAGCTGAGGCTATTGCGTTGTCTTTCGTTTTGTCAAAGTCAAATCGGATCTCTTGATGGATGCCCTTGGTACATTTTGGAAACTGCTTGGTGAAACGAGACGACAAAGGCAAGGAAAACTTTCTTTGAAGTGAATCCTCTTTCTGCCAGCACCGAGTGCAAGGCTCGCGAATTCTTGGCATTGATGACGCACTGCGCAAAAAGAAGGGGAGGAGATGATAAACAGACCGTCTGCCTTTACTCCCCTATGGATCTTGTGATGAGTTCATCTTACAATTCTGAAAGCCATTCTCTTTACTCACATGCTGTACTGAGAGGGCTTGGGCTTTGAAATTTGCCTTGACATATGCAACCCCTGATGCTCAAACTCTGCAAAACATTGCCGGCGCACCTCTGTAATCACATCGCTGCGTACCGCTCGCAAACAATCCATGAATTGATGCTCCGAGTGGCTGATTTGATCGCTGGAGGACCTGAATCAATCCATGGTGAACCAAACCAAAGCAATATATGACATAGTCTGACAGGCATCAACTGGGCCAATGGCAGACTTGCTTGTAGAAATTCCTGCCACGGTTGTGGAAAACTGGTTCAGCCTAAAAGAACGAACTGAACGTGGATCGTTAGCGTAGCATTTAGCGGAAAAGAAGAGGTGAAAGCTCTTGATGATAAATTTGTATAGTAAATCGCTTTTGCATCATGTCCATGTCCCACATGCTATTTTCTCAAGAACAAATGGCAAGCATTCACTAAAACAATCAATTTTCTCCTCCTGATTTCTGCCTGCCAGCTCTTGACGCCTGGGATCTGCAAAACACGAAGTCAATACAACCAAGAAACTTGCACTGGCAGGAACAGCAACATCCATAAGCAAAACTCAAATTCAATGGCTGTAAAAACTTTGAGCTTTTAGCTTCAGCGAATGGCTGTTGGTACCATCAACAACAGAGCCTGTCAATTTGATCAAAAAATGGTGCGTTTTCAGTTTTTGGGCTTCAGAAATAGTGATTTTTCAGTGTTTCATCCTCAACACCTTGAGGTGTTGAAGCAATGCAGGGCCAACTTTCATGCAATGATCACCAGGTTGGCTTGCGCAGACGCAAGCCTACTTCTGATGGTGCACAAACGGACACTGAGTCCTGTGGTTCCACCTGCATCAAACTCATCGGACTCACACAAGCAAAAAGATGGCTTTTGGGATATGCATCGTATATAGTTGCAACAAACTTATGCAACACCTGGAGGACTTAAACAGTAAATAGAACTGCTATATAGGCTATGTATTTGTGGAGGGCGGCCGCTCAACACAACGATGAACTGCTGCTCACATGTCTTGGAAGTCTGAGTCATGTTAGACCAGTTCCACTTTCAAATGCTTTGTCTAAAGTGGAATCGGAATACTAAGATTGCTAGACAAATCACCTTCTAAGTTGGTCCAGGAAGACAGAAACCTACCAGCCTCGATCATGGTTGTTGCTGCAGTCAAGGATGGCATCTGCAATTTCAGGTGGGGTGATACAAGCAAAGAATTTGACCAATTCAGGGGCACAAGTCCTATCTTTCTTTAAAGCAAGCTGTTAAAGTCCCAGCAAAAAGTGGATCAGGATGTGTGGCTGGTCCCAAGTATATCAGTGGGAGAAATGATATGGGTGCCACGAGTGACGCCTCCTCCCCCAATGTATGAACTTGAGGTTCAACTGCAAAGCCAGCCTGCATGACAAGGACCTACTGTAGGTCATTTACACTAAGCAACAAGTTACTTTCGAAATTAGCACCGACACAGAAATTGAATGAATAAATTCAGATCAGTGTTTGGTTTTGTGCAACTTCCCGCCTCACACTCCTCGGGCTCGGGCTCTTCAATTGTATTCTGCGGAAGCATTGGCTCATTTGGCCCAAGCCAATCTGCCTCTTCTCCATCACGACGCCCCACCCGTTCCTCTTCAGCTCCATTTCGGGGCCTGTCAACTGTAGATACAAACCCTGCTTTTACCATAAGACTCTGCCTTAATGGGAATCATTTGTACAAGGCTTTCAATGTAAATATTAGAAACCAGACACTACATCTGTTATGCTATTTTGAGCGATCACACTTCTAGAAGGTTACAAGACCAAATCAATCACGAAGAAACAAGCGATAGGGCAGTCTGCTTCCAGCAAGCTGAAAAGGATTCGATATGTCCAAATCATCGACAGGAGAACTGCATTTGACTAAGATCCAGACACTTGAGCCTCGGAGAAATCGGGGTTCCCACAGAAAACCCATCCATGAATAGTCATAGGAAGTGAATCAAATAAATTGAAAAACACTTCCTACTCCCTTGCTCACTTTTCAAAAATGGGCTAGTTCAATCCTGCTATCAAGGAACGGCAGGTAGTGAAGTTATCGTGGGGATGGCTTCTGCTCCAGCCTGAAATGTCAGCTTTGCAACTTCGCGCATGTTTGACACTCTTTGAAGCATTGTCGCTAAGGGATCTGCTTGCGCTGAATGGACAGCAGATGAAGCACTGGCCACATCAGGCGTTGCCTAAAAATGTGTCTGGTTCCATAGCTTTCCAGAATTTTCTGAGCTCTTCAATTCAAATTCAAGGTTTTTGCTGAATGATCTTCGCGAAAGTGTTGATGTGCCAGGGCCCGTGCTGGTGCCGAAGGAACCGCACTTGCATTGCCAGCGGCCTCTGTTCCCGCCTCAGAAATCGTTTTGTGGGTTCAGCCTTCATTAGTCTTAAACAGGTCTAGATTCTAGAGGGTGGAACGATTCCCGTATGTTTGTGAACATCTCCATCTCCTTCACAATTCATCACAAACTTCTGCATTACCGCCCCATGTATATCTGCCATGCTTGCCAGGTCAGCCAAGGAACCGCCGTCACTGAAGGCAATGAAGGGACTGACGGGAGTGAAGGTATCCCGGGAATGGCTTCTGCTCCAGCCTGAAAATGGCAGCTTTGCAGTGTTGGCCCATGTTTGAAGTCGACACTTCGAAGTATTTCGCTAGGGACTCTGCAGGCGCTGAAGGGACAGCAGATGAAGCACTGGCAACCCCTGACGGTGCCTCAAAATGTGCCCGACTCTGTCAGTCTTCAAAGCTGGGAATATCCACGTTCGGAACTGCATGCACTGCAGGCATGTGTTGCGTAGGTAATTCATGATGCTTTAGAACAAACCTGCTCGATTCTATTTGGGCTAAGCAATGTGTGCTACCGGGGGCATCGCAGCAACAGTGCGTGTAGCTTCTCTTGCCTTTCAGATGATTTCAGTCTTGATATTTACGGAGGCATTTGCCTTGCAACTCGACTCGGGCACCCCCACCTCCATCTCTTCATCTTCTTCCGGAATTTGCTCCAGTTGCAGCTGGCAAGTTGGCGTCGATGCATAGGTTTTCTTCACAGAATGTGCGTATGCTTGAATGTCAGATCTCGTCCACCACACAAGGGCTTTCCCTCCTTGCCTTTGGAAAAATGTCCAAATCGGGCACAGTTTCAGGGGCTTCTTCTGGAGCCAAGAGCTCACACAAAGAATTTCCTCCTGTACACCGTGCACACTGCACTGTCATCACGGCCGAACTTCCCACCCATTTTCTCCGTTGTTTCTTATGTTCACTGCAAGTGAAAGGGTGGAGGTCCTGCGGCTTCATCTTCTTTCAGCCAATCGTGCGCTAGTAGCTGTGCTGCACTGGGACGATCTTCAGGCTTCTTGGCAAACGGTTGCAAGCGAGCAGGAACATGCTTTGACGGTTTGAAGTGACAGTTTTTGTGATGGCATTCCTTTGTCTCTCATGAAGTCATGGCTGCACAGAATCTCTTAGCTGAGGGATTCCACCATTCGCGAGCACTGCATGACAATGCCTCGAAGAAGTTCATCCTGACGATTCAATGAGTAAATTGAAGCCCATCTTTCGTGTTGATCAAAAGAGATTCAAAATATTTGAAAACCTTCTGTATGACTTTTGAGAATAACGATGAATCAGGAGTCCTTTACACGAAGCAAGTTGCGAGGCCGTTCTCCAGCCATGACCTTCTTGTAGACCTGACCTGCACAGCACCCAGGGAGATCTGTCTACAATCAAGTACAGTATGTCAGGTCAAAGAGCATCGGCCAAGTCATACACAGACACTGTGCAGTGAAATGTGAAATTTCAAATCACTGAAACCAGTTGGATAATCCGAACATCAAACACCCCATCCAAACAGAAGCCCTGTCTACCTGCAGTCCTTAGCGCCAGGGCCACGGCAACAAGACATCCATGGATCATGGATCTGTTTCCTACTTCAATGGCAAAATGCCCGTTGAACTTGACTTCTCTGCATCGCAGAGATGCAGCCATGTGTCTCACACTCACTCCAGGGTTGCTCGCGGCCAATCATCTCCAGCAACACCATCCCGAAGGCATAAATATCTACTGCAGTACCATATTTCTCCTGAGTACCCGCAAGTTCAGGTGCTATGGATGCGTCCTTCATACATTTGCAAATGACTTGGTGTTTGCAAACACGCACATATCGACAATGATTGCCAGCCAAGTGACATCATAGATTTCTGGTGCAATGAAATCAATCGTACCAACAATAGATCTGTCACACATTCGTGGCAACACGAGTCCAAGAGTCCCACAGTCTCGCAAAGGTTCTTCAAATGTTTTTTCAAAATGTGAGGAATTTGAGTGGATTCTCCATCAATATGCTCGGTTCCGCTTCTCTTACACATTGTCTTTCAAGGATGCTCTTACCAGCTGTCCAGTAGCTGCGCCTGGCACACGATGCCTTGAGGGTAGTGGAGAGTCCCAAATCGCCGATCACAATATCACCACGATTTCCTCAAAAACATCTGGAATGAACCCATTATGACATCACACAAGAAACATGACATACTCTTGGACTTGCGGATTTTCTTCGAAAAGTACCAAGTTGCCATTAATGAAAATGTTGTCGCATTTCAGATCTCTGTGAATCACAGGATCTGCACGCGTGTGCAAATAATCCAGTCCTGCATTCAAAAATTCCAAACCAAATGCCGAGACCTGGGCAAGATTTAGCATCCCTTTGAGCAACAAGAAAAATGTAAGTATCCTTCCAGGATCTGACGGCACCAATTCTTGATGACCTTCTGCTTCAGTGGAGCGTTGATTCTCTTGATGTATTGCAGAAGCGAACCACCAGTGATGCGCTCAGTGATGAAACACACCTGACTGAAGCTCACCGCAATTAAACTTGCATGGCAAAGCATCAATTCCTGAAATTATGTGGTTTCCTTACAGTCCGCAGTTGCATTGTTTCCATCCAAGTCAACCATGCCTGCTCCTTCTCTTTGTTGGTCCAAGCGTTTTTGAAGGCAATAATCTTGGGATGTTTCAGCGTCTTCAGCATGTTGATCTCTTCTGAAATTCGCTTTTTGGCCTTCCTGGGCAAAGACATCTGGAGTCGATTCATACCCGTTATTCACCAAGTGCGAATTCAAGCACCGTGATTTACAACTGACAAGGCAACGCTGCATGACTTTTTGCATCATGTCACCTCATGTCGCGTTGGGCATTGTCTCAATCAGACAATGACCTTTCAAGATGCTTTCGAAAGTGTATTCTATCTTCCGATACGAAATTTCAAAATTTGCAGTCAAGACCGGGCAAGGGTGCATGGTATCAACCGATTGTGTACGTGAGGTTGTTCGTGGGCTGCATGGGTGTATTGACAAAGAAGAATATGCGCGTACAATAATCGTTTAATGTAAATATATGATATCGTATAGTCTATACAATATGTACAAAGAAGTATATGCACATTTTCCATATGGTTTCTTCAGGTTTTTGATCGCATCTTATGTTAAAAATGCATGGCATGCGATGTATGGGTTGGCTGCATCTGTGATCCAGTGTACCCGATTGAGGTCGTGATACTCAAGCACTCCGAGTTTAGTGAAGTGTACCTGTCAGTGTACGTACTTAAATGCATGGGTGAATACAACCTGCAAACATGAAGTTGCGCATATGGAAGGGGAGACAGTTCTTCTGTGTATGTTTGAAGTCTGCGAGTCTCAATACTCGGAGGAACATGCCTGAATATCCACTGCTCTGCAGTCATATGACTTGGCATGCATATGTGACATTGCATGTGTCATGCTTGTATTTACTACTTCAATATGTGCGTGTGTATGTACAGACTATACGATGGTTCCGCTCATGAAAAATTCAATATTCCAAGACAATTGCCCTTGCACCCTGACCTGTCTACCGTCGCTCTTCGACAGCTTTTACCACCGCCGCACAATGCTGGGCTTAAATCAGCAACTGTAGCGGCCTTGATCTTGTGGCTGACTGCAGATACCTCTGCGCTGGTGACTGTGCCGCAATTCTTCTTGATTGGTTGGTCTTATTTGTAAATCTTGCCCTCCACCACATTGATGCCACCCTTGTACTGCAAGTCCACATTGCGCCCTGCAGTAAGGCGTTCCTCCAATTTGCCTGGCTTCCGACCAGTGATGCGCACACCGCCTAGGTTCCTTAGCAAGGTCCAGAAGTGAGACGAAGTTTTAGCATGCAGGAAACTCTCTTGACACTCCGGAAACTTCCAACATATGCATTGAAGTGCCCCAAAGATCCCAAAGGATAAAAGGTATTGACAAAAGTGTCTCTTCGTTCAGAAACAGGTCCATGTGTTTGGGTCATTGCGGATAGAGACCTATGCCTATGACACCATGCAGATATGTCCTGATTCTGCATACTTATATGTCTTTGGGATGCCAAGAACCTCAAATCAAGAAAGTACTGTGATCTGAAATCAAAGCTTCCCCTCAAACAAGTCCATGACCACCTTGTAGAACTTCAACCTGGATGTAAAGATCTCTTCTCCATGCATGCTAACAGTCTCGGCTTTCGACTCTTCATAGAGGTCATGACGTGCCTTCGTCCACTTTTGCCATTGATCACTTAGATCAACAACTTCGATATCAACAAAACCAGCTTTCTGAAGGTCAAGAACATATTGTTCTGGAGTAGTCACTGTTGGTGCTGAAACTACATTCAAAAGCCCATCCTTTTCCTTTTCTGTAAAGGACTTCCCTGGCTTGGCTGCAAAGTCTTCAATCAAAAAGGTGCCACCTTTCTTCGTGGCGTCAAAGCAGGCTTTCAACAAAGCCTCTCTGTCTGGGATATGCAGGAAAACCAGCAGAGACAAGAAATGGTCAAAGCTCTCATCTGCGATTTCCTTGGCTTTGGATAGAGCAATGATGTCTCCAATTTTGAATTGAACTTTCCCTACCAATTCAGGAACTCGATCAGTGAGGATCTGTCCAGCTCTGCAAATATCTGCCTGCAGCTCCACACCGGTCACTCGGCAGCCAGTCTTGCTGGCGATGTACCTGCCAGGTCCTCCAATGCCCGAGCCCACATCCAAACAATGAACTGTCTCATCAATACCAAGCAGCTGGATGACATGATCATTGGCTTCAATCCCGCCATAGTGATATTGATCCAAGTGCCCGAGTGCTGTCAGGTCGGAGACACTCAAAGGGCCTATCAGATTCATAAGGAGAAGTGAAGATATTTGACAAAGAGTTTTTTCCAGGTCCTATTCAAACCACATTTAATGTTTGTTTGTTCGAAAGGAAGGGGCATCTGCTAACTTTATAGATCACGAATGAGTGTCATTCTGTCATTCCCTACAAACATATCAACTCTGATTGGAGGGGACCCGCCAACTCCTGACATGGAACCATTCAGTTGAATTCGCAAATCCCAAAACCCCGTCCTGTTTCTTTGCCCATCTTCTTCAATGCATTCTCCACTGCTGCCACCCTCCAGTTGTACATTGCCTCCGTCATCCCTCCTCGTTCAGAGGAGAGGCCCCGCAGGGGTACCCTTGGAGCGGACGACACAGCATGTACCCCACGAAGAAGGCCACTTTTAAAAGACCGGCCGAACATCAAGCGAGACATCTGGATAAATGTCGACCACTGACACTGGAGGAAGGCTTGGAGGAACCCAAAGTCGAATGCTCATTGTTGAACTATGACTTGTCTGGTGGGAACACAGTATTTATATCTGGTGGGAACATGTATCTATATTTAGAAAAGTTTGAATGCACCTATTGCATCTCTGCACATCTGCATCATGATATATCTTTTTGGCAAAAAAAGCTGGAGCAAACGGAGAGTGCCAGCAACAAGTCCTTCAAACGAAAACTTTGCAGAAGAGCGGTTCAAGACTTCCTAGCTGAATCCTTCACACTCAGACATATTGGCATCTGGTGAACTCAGTGTGGAGCTTGTCCAAGTTCTGGAATGAGATGATATTCCATGCGACTTCCATACCTGGAAAAAAGCATGTCTCAGTGCTTTTTCAACATAATCTGGCATTTTCTTTATCTTCCAAGCTTTTTTGGCATTTTCAATTTGTATCTTTGCTTCTGGACCTGTGTCGTTGTCGAAGCCCAGGAAGACTACTTTGTAGGAGCCAGAACCCAGCTTCCGGTTGAAGCGAACAAAGCGACCCAGCGGTGATCTTTCAATCACCTCCCAGCGCTAAAAGCACGCGTTCAAGGCGACAGGTTCCAAGGCAGCAAAGCCTGAATCTTGCGGTTCTCAACCCGTGGCCGTGGCCTCATCTTTGCTCATATTCTCCGGATAGTCGAAGGCTTGGCTTGCTTCATTTCTTTCTTCTTCCTCTGAAGTTTCCCCTCCTTGGTCTTCCTGAAGTGCCATTTTGACATTTTCATTTGACTTGCTTCATCAAAATGACTCCAAACAAAGCGTACTGTAGGGCTCAAAATTGTTGGGCACTTTTGGCTTTGGTACCCTAAGTGTTCATGCTGGAAAGCACAGCAGATTGGTATTCCATGCCTCTGGCTCTTGCTCTAAGTCCCCTTCAAGCGTTTCATGTTCCTGCACATGAATAAACGTGAAAGTCCACACCCTACATGTACTAGCTTCTGTTCTCATTTCTGGCACACACAAAAACCAAACAAATGGCTTAGCCAAATCTCAAAACCACAAAACAGTCAAAGTCGTCAAGTCATTGCCATTTGCAGTACCTTCAAACGTGGTGTAGACTTGCTCTTCTTCTTCAAGGCTGCCTGAAGGGAAGTCAACAAGACCACCTCCATCTCCACCCATTTTGACGCCATGGAAAATGTCGTTTCGTCACCCGCCTCCGGTACCGGTACCGTCGTACTGCTCACCGTCACAGGAGCACCTGGTGCAGAGGCCTCGAGAAAATGTCAATGATACCTTTCTTCAATGAGCAAGACATATTTATATGAAACCATCATAATCAAAGAACCATCTCTTTTTTAAATACACTTATGTCGAACATGTACTATGGTCTGTGAGTCATGTTGCCATTAATATAGATTCGTTGTAGTGTAAAATCATCTACTAAAGCGGTTATTAAACCATCGCCTATGGGTAAACAGCCAGAGTTGAATGTATCATGACGCGAACGGCAGGTGTTTTGGTCCCATATTCTCCTGGCTCCTCAGAGTGGCATTCTTTGCAGAGCAGGAAAAGATCAAGGGGTGGATAGTGCAAAGGGATCTGATGCTGATTACAATAATCCTAGTAACTAGGATGATTCAGATACAACCTTATACAGTGAAACAGTTGTCACCTGCTTGTCAAGATAAACGAGGCAACACTGGGAACCATTGATCTGGTTCAGTTTCTTTGGGGGATTTTCCTGCCTATTATCAGCCCATGAGATCTACCTAGATCATGACACTCTGAGGTACATGCTGGAGAAGATAAATCAGTTTCAGCCTTAGCTCAGACAGGATCCACAGAAAAAGTTTCTGAAATTAAAAGCATTCATTGCCCAGCTTGCAGTCACAAACGAAGTTTTGGTGAAGCAAAGTATGGCGCGGACGGGCTTTCGTACCGGTAAAGGTATAGCCTGTACAGCAGGTTCTTCTGCTGCCTGGTCCAGCATGTCAGTTTGGACAATGTATTCCACAGGACGCCAAAACTTCATTTGAACAGAATGGAAGCTGATTCCAATTGAAGCTCCATGATGGCCAAGGCACCCTGTTGGAAGTCTAGACTAGACAAAAAATGGCAACGAAGCTATATGTACAAGCCGTTCCCACGTGGCTCTGCAACAATGATCAAGGGCGAAAACCAGATTTTCCTTGTAACATGCAGTGCTACGGAAAAACATCAGAAGACGGAAAAACAGAAGGATGCTCCAATCTGCCGCCCCAAAACAAACGGACCAATGGCGTGTTTTCGTGTGAGTGTGATAAAGCTGTCGTGCGGCTGGGTTTGCCATGTGAGTTTGATGGTGGCGACCTATCTTTGCCCCTCCCTTACCGCACTTTGAGATCGCACACCTAAAACTCTGTGGTCGATCAAACAAGAGCGTACACCAGAAATCACAGAGACAAAGTATGAAACTTTCCACAGCAGTCAGTCTGAAGTATTTTGTTCTGAAATCTTGGCTGCATCGCTGCAATCACCAGACTTGCCTGAGGCGGAGCAGCTGTACCGACCTCTGGTGTTGCTGCCTCACAAAACTTTTAAGGTAATGATAAGGTTGAGGGAGTTTGCAGTGAGGTCGCTCAACAAGGTGCATGATGGTGCATGCATCCATCAGTATGTGGGCGCAAACCCACATATCTGTGGGCAACAAAGCAACTGTCTAGTGTCTGCTTCATTTGTGAAGCAAGATCATGGAATGGACTTGCAAACGTTCGGCCAAAGGACTTGTTCATGGCAAAACTCCTGTATGTCTATGTATGGTCTTTTTGCTCCACAAAACGAAATGCTCGTGAAGCCACTTGAAACATCTTTAAACACGCCACCCATCCTACACGCAGCTTGTATTCTATGCCCATTCCACATTCAAACGCTCGCCTGAACTGAGACTTGCGAAGGGCTCTCCTGGACCTCAGCATCAACTGCTGTTTCTCTGAGCGGAGAGTACTGAGAAATCTGATTCTGAGGGCAGGGAATGTACAGTATATAGTATATAATTGTACATGTTTAATAACACAAATCTGCCCGCAACTTTGTCTTGCACCCATTGATGCAAGTGATCTCATCGTAGACAACGACATGAGTACTTTGGGTAGGTTGTGTCAGCACTGCTGCTGGCACCAGCGTCCACAAGGACAGGTAGACAACCCAAAATCCTCTTAAAGCACTTCAGCTGTGGAAGAACAACCAGAATATTCCCGTATTGGCCACAATAGAGATCCTATTCGAATCCCAAGCAACAGAGAAGGCCAGTCCATAGAATATGTATCCCAGAATCTAAATTGTGGTAATCAGCAAAAACAGGAAGGAGGATTTCAAAAATGCAGCCTGATGAGACTTCCAGTCTCAAAGCAGTTGGCAAGCTATTGCAGCGAACGAACCACTCGCGGCAGATCGAGGGGAGTGCTAACTTTGAACCCTCAAAGCTACACACCACCCTAGAAAAACATGTGAATTATATCTAGGCATATCATACTTGAGTACGTCATGGGCTTGAGAGAAAGTTCTTTTGGTAATAGAAGTCTTCCACACTCAGAGCTTTGCTGATTCTGAGTTTGCTGCTGGCATAGCTGGAGTCACAGCTGGTTGGGCTGGTTCCGCCACCACCTTCATGCGGTTCGCAGCACTTGATTCAACTCTCAAGAAGCAATCCTATCCGCGGGAGAAAGAAACACAGCAAGAGAGTGCCAAACCAGTGGGATAGGAGCTGCAGGTGACGTCCCAGCAGGAGCCTTATATACTTCCAAATGAGGACAAAAAAACTCGCATCCTCAAGTCATCCCTCCCTCGGATTCTGTTAGACAGCATCTGGTAAAACCTTTTAAAAAAAGACCTTGAAATACATTTGAGAATCTCACTTGAAAAATCTTGATCAAAGGTACTATGCTCATAGAGTGTTGAGATTCGGACTGTGGCAACAACTACTTGTGCTGTGCTGGCCTTGGAAAGTTCCACCAGTGACTCTGTGAAATACCATGCTCACACGCAGATCATGAAGCATGCTCACATAATTGGAATGATTGGATTTCTTGCTGACATCTCAAAACCCTTGTAGGAAGCAAACTTCAAACGGGAAAGCATCTTTCGTTGAACGAGCTTGAACATTGAGTACTCGAAACCATGGACGTTGTTCAACGCTGGCACAATTCCCTTCCCTTCAAGGGTACTCTTGAGAGTCTTGGATTCTACAATTGGCGTGGTGTATGTCTCCACTGTTTCAAACGGACTGCATAAAACGAAATTGCAACATGTTGTTCTCCTTTTCATGCCTAAATGTTTGGATGAAAAGAGCTATCTTGTGGATGTTTGCACGTAGCAGAGCACTCGCAAATCATTCGTGGAGTATGGGAGGGTCTAAGACTTTGCTGGGGCTTCACCAGCTCTCAAAGCGTCGACTTGCAAACTGATTCGTACACCAACTTTTGCACAGCTGTGTGGAACACGAAAAATCATGGCAACAAAATACACAAATGGCTTCCCTTCCGGCTTGTTAAAACGACGGACATTCAAGCAAGAAAAACAACATGTTTGAGGAAGACGACCCAATTCAAGGTTCCTTCAAGGGTAATAGCTACTTTATTCAAAAGAGAGAGACGGGGAGCTTTAAATGGAAGAGGCCAGAAGGGGAAGAGGTTTCTTTTCAGAAATTAAGATTTCAAAATCATGCTGGTTTATGAAGATGCAAACAACTGTTGAAGAATAAGAAGAGTGCTCGAGGAAGGATGCTTCTTTCCACCTTTTTTCGAAAGAACCCTACTTTGAGAAAGCAGACTCCTTTGCCATACTTTTGAATCCCGGCAACTTTGCCAGCGAAACAAATACAGTATCCAGTCACATTTGACGAAGAAAAGATAACTTCAGGAAACCATCCGCAAAACAGCTTCAGAAAACATAAAAAGGTCGAAACACCTCTGAGAGTGCGCTTATATACTTCACCAAAACCCTCTAATGTTTGTCCGAGGTTTGTTGCTTTTGGTTTGCTGGCTTCCTTGTTGTTTGTTTTGCTGTTTTTTGAAAAACACGCATCAATGTGACTTTCACAATTTTGGGGGAGCCTTCTGCTCCAACTGTACTACTTCCATACATACAAGCTCCATACAGCTAGGGCTACCCCATCCAACACATTGCAAGAATGTTAAGGGGGAATTTCCCCAGAGCTTGGCCAGTCCTTGCCACACTCCCCTCTCTCAATCCATCCTTGCAGAAGGGGCAATAGCGCTATCAGTGACGCTTAGCGGAGGTGCGCTTTTTGCTGCAGTGTGTTTTGATTGTGCATTCTTAGTTTTTCTTGAGCTTTGTTCCTCAACAGCACAGGCTACTAGCTGAAGAGATCTCAATGAGATACCGCTACTTTGCGACATCTTTGTCATTGTTCATTTCCAATGTTTGTGTATCTATATATTGACAGATACCATCTATGTATATACATATATGTGATATCAGAATATATTTTTATCACATCTATGTGACTATGTGTACGTAAAATCACATATGGACATCTACGTACCCCGAGCAAAAAAAATGCTGGCATGCTCACTGAGGTCCCTGCTGGTCCGGCAGCGTCCATTGCCTGCAAGTGTTGCTTCAAAGTAAACCATCTAATTAGAGTTATAGCTGTCTTCCTGGCCATGTTGACAAATTTTTCAATAATGCACTACAGGTAGATGAATGCAACCAATGCGACTGTCAATTCTACGCAGTGGCAAGTGTTTTGCGAACCTGAGAATCCATGCCGTGTGGCAGGAGACGCAACCGTGTCCTTAGGGCAGGGTGGAGAAACCTATGTGTTGCCACATCAAAGTGAAAATTCTTGCAGGAGAGTCCATCAATAAGCTTGAAAGATCCTGCTCCTGCCAATAGGATCTTCTATGTACATATACTTCCAGCTTTTTGTGGACACGGAGGAAGTACCCGGCCCAACATGATGGATGTGTACGGTTTCTCACGCTGGCTCACGAGTGGTTTCAATAAATTTCCAAGCGTTGCCTTTAAACTCAACTCGCCAGTCAGCTTTATCCGAGTGACTTCTATTCCCTTGGCCCTGATGCAGAACAAAACTGGGGAATCCACAAACACTCATTGCTGCGGCGATCTTCCTCGAAAGAGCGCTGCGAGCGCTTCACCACTTGAAGCATGTAAGAGCGAATAATATGCAAAAATAGAAGAGGTGCGAAGACAATATAGTATCATTCACACTATGTGATTCAGTGATACCAGAACATCTCTTTTATGCTGCTTCTTGAAAAGTAAAGGCCGGATCACCGGAAACCCACGCCACAATGCAAACAATAAAAAAAACAGAAAAAATGGCCTGCCTCCGTGCCGGCCAAAGCCGGCCCTGGGTAGCGAAACCCTTGTCGGTTGAGCCAGGACAAATGCGATGTTCAACACACCAGTCAAGTAGCGCAGGAGCGCTAAGCAAAAGGGTCTTGAATTGAAGTCAAGCTTATTGGTGCGCAGCAGTCCCTATCTGAACAGCTTGAAACACTGAAATTGAGACAAGAATCTACGACTTAGCGTTTTCTCATAACAGGTGCGACCCCACATCCTGGAAGCTGCTATTTAGTGTGCTATCGATATTTCGCTGTAGTTTCAAGCTTCCATCTTTTTCCGCCAAAGCGCGTGTCTTACCTCTGCTATGGTCGGAACGCACAGGCTTTGCTGCCCAGCATTCCGCAACGGCACGTTGGCACGCCATGAAAGTGGTGACTAAGGGAGGCAGCCTCCAAGATCCAAACTTCCACCCAGAGTTCCCTGAGTGAAGGTTGAACCCCAGGAACTTTTCGACAAGAGACAACGGTAGTTACGTAGTTTAAGAATGACACAAAAGATTTGCTTTTCGTTGTCATCCAGGCTTGTCCCAACCATTTGAAAGAAAAAATTGGGGAAGTAACTTATCCTCCGGGCCGGCATGGTTGAACAAATGCTTAGTTGAACTCTGTCGCGACGTCAGAGGCATCATCATTGATTTTCAATGTGATGTCCTCAGTTGGAAAATCTATTTGTCCGACGTTTCACTACTCCACGTGGAGAAACCGATTGGTCTCCTCACATCCTCCAAGGGGGTTTCACCCCCAAGACTCTCCAATGCCCTGGTCGCAACAAGAGAACACAGGAGACCCTCAACAGTGAGACAGACTGGAGTGCTATTCAGCTATTTGAGATCAAACCACAGGGAGGTCTGAGAATGTGGCGTGGACGTTCTCTGTCCAGAGGTTGACCTCGTTGTGTTCAAAACGTCACAGAATCCTCAGGAGCCAGATCAAATGTGAAGCAAATTGACTGTAAGAGGGGCTTCATCATGGCAATTGTTTTTCCACAGGCAAAGAACTTTAGGCACATGATTTTCCAAAAATCCTGCTGCAAGCAATGCAGAATCTAGAAGCAAATCTGTACCAAGATTCTCTGCGTCCGGTCGCGGATATCATCCTCAATCGGGAATTGTGCAAAGTTTCCAATGTGTCACTCAGTTCCAAGCACCTATATACAATCATATCAATATCCCTTCTCCAGTGTCACTGTTTCACTCCTCTTCTAAAAAGTTGCTGGCAAGCAGCGATTAGATATCTTGGTACGTCCATGTCAGACACTTCTTGCCGATCCAAATCGCGGGCCTGAAGAATCGCTTCAGGCAATTCGGCAGGCTTCGGCAACTTCGATCTGTGACTTGAAATGGCGAAAACACAAGCAACGTCAGTTCGGCCGCTCCTCAATGATGCTGATCAACCTGGAGACATTTCAAAAATGCAGCTGAACTGCTCTCACACCAGGGTGCGCTGTCCCTTCCCAACTCTGACCAAGCGACAGCATGCCATAGATGCGCAAATACCTCCGTGACAAAGGGGTGCACCGATCTGAATTGATATTTGAGCTGCGGCATAATCCTAAACTCACTGGAAGAATTGCTATTACCTTCGGGTCACCCTTAGCAGGTCCTGGCCACTTAATATCAACCCCGAATTGATAAGCCCGTCCATTTCAGGTACCCCCAAAAAAAGGGATAGATTATGACCAAAATGGGAGCACCCAATGAATCAGAGAGGGAGGTTTATTGATCCTGGCTTAACATTAGTCAGAGTCAAAATAGCTGACAACAAAGTCACCCACACTGGAAGTGCACTCCCCTACAGCTTGAAGTGCAACAGCTCGTCAAAAAGTGCAATCAAACGGTCCCGAAACTTCTGGAAACATCCCATTCCGTTCCCGAGCGACCACATCGACCAATGTGTGTGTGTGTGTGTGGTGCTTCCTTCCACCTTTAGCATTAAGTACGAGCAAAGTTTGGGCTTCACATTCAAGACCTCATCGATCCATTCGTGGCACCCTTGACTAAGCAAGTTGCTGGTATAGCACTCCAGCATGTTGCTGCACAAGATCACGCACAATGCTGCTCTCCACGGAAACCTCGAAACAGCATCCAATGATGTCTCTCTCTCTCATCCGTTTTGAGAGTTGCGAAGGTGATTGACTCAGACGCAACTGTCATGGTTGGTCTCCTGTGCTCAGACTTTTATGCCTTCAAAAGAAGTACCTAAATCCACAACAATGCTATGACACACATCCACCTGATGATATATTAGCAAAGTGGCATAGTAGCAAGAGCCGCGGTCGGCATTCCTTAGATGCACGGAACCTTTGTCTCTGCCAATTCCAAAGTCCGTGTCCAACCTTGGCTTCCTTTCCGAAGCTTCAACTTGCACCAATTGATCCGGGCTTCAACTTTCCACGATAGTGCCACGAGGAGAAGAGACACGGAACGCAGAGAAAGGTGCCTTCTGTGACATCACGACGCTCCTTTCCGAAAGCAAACGATGAAACTGGTGTCCTACAGCTACGACTGCTACCACCAAATATCGCTATGGTAACATTTTGAATATGGCTTTAGTCTGCACTTTTGAGGCCTTGAGGTTTGATAAAGCAGTCGCATAGCAAGAATGAAACGAAAAACAAGAATCCAGCCCACTACAGCATCCTACTCATGTTAGCTCACGAAACTGTCCACCGCCCCCAAGGACATTCAAATTTCAGCTCTTTGTGGGTGCCCTGTCCTTCACGTCAAATTCAGTGGAATCCTCCCGCCAGACTTTTAGGAAGTGAAGTGAAGCAGAAGAAAGAAAAAAGTATTGACAAACAAACATCATCATCAACATCAACAAACCATGTGTTTGAGCAAATGCCTCATGACTCATGACCTGACATACATGACTCAACTTGATGAACTCTGGCCTTGCCTGGGCCTTCACCTGAGAGTAAGGTACAACTCAGGACACTATTCAGGTGTGAAATCAATGCATCCAAAGAAACTAAGGTCAGAACGTAGTAGCCCATGCTACCATGCTGGACAATGATGACTTGAGTGCTCTCAAGTCCGCTATTGAAAACGTCCTGCCACTGACACTGATGCGTTTCCACATGTCGCAAAGGTTCCAACTCATGACCTGCTTTTATCCTTCATCCCGCACCCTGACATCGCCAAAAACATACCTGGATCTGCGTATTGAAGCAAAAACACCTGAAGAGATAACCGGAACCGCTAGGTCGCTAGGACCTATGAACTGCCTGTTGATTAGTACAACGTCTCCCCCCCGTGTCAAAAGCTGAAGCCTGCGATGACACAGCATAGCATTCACTCATCGCCAAATGGCATACCTCTCACTTCGTGCACTGACACTAGAAGTGTCATGAGAAGGCAAATGCATCCCAGTGTGTGTCTCCATTTGAAAATACGATATGAATCTCAAAGTGTTGCTTCGTAAATATGTTCCTTCCTCAGACAATACATGCCAACGATGGATCTATCTAGCCAAACTTCCAATTTTTTCATTCGAGCCTTTCGAAGGAACCGATGGTCAGTGTTCATGCCTTCGACAAGATGAACCAGTTGGTGGCTTACAGTGCGGTGTTCGGCGACGAAGGACTATCCAAGTAATTAGTCATGACTCATGATTGATTGTATTGGAAGTTCTGGCAGTCTGGCAAAATGATGAGAGTTGCATCCTGTATGCTCAAAGGATTCGTGCTTGACTTGCATTCCAAGAAACACCAAACTGGTAGGAAATCTGCCAGCAAAAGCCAGGGCATGAAAATTTCCTGCAAGTAAATCAAGCAAAATGCAATGATATAACGCTGAAGTCTACAAAAACATACAAAAACTACAGGCAGCAATAGGACTTGGCAAGCCGTTTCATTTTGCCTTGATCCTTGGCCCATTGTGGGCCCCAGCTCCTCGTGCAAACGAGCCTTGACGGAATCAGGAATCTCTGTAAGGAAGCGCACCTTGCCGGATTGGTTTTTTGAGTCAAAGGATACCGGATACCTTTCTGTTGGGCGCTCCCAACACAGAGCATCGAAAAGGCCGAATCTGGCCGAATCTGGCTATCTCTCAAAAAATTGTCAAGGTTGCAGAAATTCATGGCTCATCCTTTTGCACTGGCAGTGCCCATAGTAATTCCATATTTCTATTTCAAGATTCAAACTCAGACCACGGTGAACTCACTCTGCGTCTTTCCGAAACACCAAGTCATAAAGCCTCGTGCTCTTGAAGCCGAATCTCAAACAGTCGCCTCTTTCGGCAAACCTCCTGGACGAACCATTGCGTGACAAAGGCGGCATTCACACACAAAAACAAATGGGGAGGGGGGGAAGGTGTCAATGCTTGAATCAAACTGCCAACATGCGCGCTCCTGGATTTTGTTGAAGAGCTCAGCTGACAATTGGCGCTCGTTGAAAAACTGACGAATTTTTGATTCCTGCGAACAGAACTGACGGACCGTCTTCCCATTGAGTTTGTCGGTCTGGTCTTTCACTTTGGTCATGTCAACATTTCGTCTCGCTGAGTGTGTGGTCCTGGACCATTTGCTCCATGCGAACAGCGCGGAGAGTGTTGACAGCACTGGTGATAGAGCTGATGAACGAGGAGAAAACCCCGAGCGCCAGGAGGATGACGAAAACGGCATACAACCTGCAAACAAAACAATAGGTTCGCACGATTTGGAAGCCCGTCCACCAACAAGGTAACAGTTAACAAGTTTGCATTATGCGTTCATGACAAAAACCTGTGTAGAAAGCACTCCAGCTGTTCTAACCTTGCAATAAAATGATGCATTTTTGGTGCGAAATAACTAAACAATGCTCAACACGCTTGAAAAAATCATAAACTACAGTACATATTTATACATACCTAAATTTACGTAGATATATATACATATATCAATATAATATATCAAATCTATATAGAAATCAATCAACCGATAAATAAAGTGTGAATACATTCGTTTACTCTCACAAACGTCAAAAAAGTCCATATATGCCCCCAGGGCCTTTCGGGCATATTCTCCTCAGCTTTCACACGGGAATACCATTTCATGTCGTCTCAGTCAAAATTTGGATTGTCCGAAGTAAACGCAATCCAAAGGCATGGTGTTGTAACCATTGGAACGAGGAGGCCGTTTTCCAAACATAGCACTTCAAATACAAGTCTCTGGTGAAATGTTGTTGGTGGCAGGGGTGAATTGGGTCAGACTCCAGTGCACCGCAGTGATGTAGCCCTGCGAAAAGCTTCCCTGACAGGCGGAACATATGTTTCATGAAGCGTGGTGATGGTTGCTCACACATCAACCCTGAGATTATTTTTTGCCCCGCATCCTTTTGAAGTGCTGCATTTGGTTCCATCAGTTCATTGTTTGGCAAAATGCTTTGCATGGAGCACTTGCCTCTCTGAGATTTGCCTGCACTAGCCAACTGTCATCGGGGTAGACCAGCCCCAAGCCTGTCGCGACAACATCTGCCAGATCTTTCGTTCATCTAGCACAAATCAGACCAGATTTGTCTTGGTTTCACAAATGAAGAAGTCCAAACATCCGCCAACCCCTTCCAAAGAGGGAGATTCAGAGGCCGGGGCAGCCAAGAGCTGAGCGACGGTACTTCAAAGCCTAACGGATCTATTTTATTCGAATGTGGCACCATCCAAATGTCACTTGGTGCACTTCCGCGGGGGGTTCCCGCACTTCGAACACACGTGGAAACCTGTGGAACATCTTTCTTCTGCCTCGCACCTTTTCATCCGTTCATGCTGTAAGAAGCACACTGGATCATCTGAACTTGTGACTCCATCGGAGCTACCCCTTGGATCTGGGCCACCTCCTTTCGTATTTTCGAATTTTCGATCTGTCCTCTAAGATTCTCAACTGTGCGTCGAAATCACTCGACCTTTTTGGACTGCTTAGACTTGTTGTCATGCATCCTGTCGTCAGAGTCAGGACCCAGCTTTCTCTTCTTGCTAGTCGACCCGCCAGGAAATGGTTGAAGATGAAGTCCAAGAGAATGGTCCGCTCTAATGCGACTTCCAGAAGGACCCCCCCCACCATTCAGGCGTATGCCACTCCCCCTGTCCTTGGTGAGAAGCTTGAACATCTCAAGGTCTGCATGCTGGATCTGTTCAATGGTGGCCTGTCTATGAATACGACTCATAGACTCATATAGGATCGAAGACCATGACCAAGCTTCTCATAGTCCACCAAGCGTGCCTGGTCGCAGGCTGAAGGTCCGAGCTTGTGGCTGCATGAAGTTGAGCCTGAACACGCACGAAGAGCACCTTCAGAATGGGGCTTCCACAATGCATCTTGTTTGACAGCTCTTGATTTCGCGCATAATCGCCAAGGCACGTACTTCGACTGTTTGCCCTCCAGCAAGAGACAAATGAGATCTACCAGAAGCATGGCTCGGTTCGAGCTCTCCTACCAAATCCAATCCTGTCAAGCCCCCCCCGCGCGGTTTCCTCGGCTGATCCTCGTCTCGTTGATCTCGCCGAGCCTAGCCCTGAGACCTGCTGCAGCGAGAGTGTAACTCTGGAAGAAGGGGCGTCTCAAAACAGGGACTCTGTGCTGCGGAGCTGGATCAAATTGGCAGATGTTAGCGCATCAGTCTACTTGGCCAGGAGTGCAGCTGGCCGAGAAAGCAAAAGGACGGAAGTGGCTGTTGAGCACCTTGATATCAATCTCCAATCGCTCCCAACTCTTCCACCCAAGAAACCAACGCCGCTTCCGAGGCAAGCATCGATACCTGAGATTGGATGAGGTGAGGTCACACCATCATCTTGACCCACTGAAAATTTTCCGCTTCAAAGGCGACACCCGCATCCTGAGGTAGCAGCAAAAACTCCAGAGCATGAGCCCTAGAAATTGACTGCAGGCCCAGGGTTGCAGTTGCACGCGCACTGATGAACTCAAGGACGCAAGGTCCCCAACAGGCCGAATGAACGGAATAAAACTTGTTGCCCTCTCTTGGGAGCGCGCCCTGTTCTGAGAAAGAGCTCCTTCAACGAACTGCCCAACTAGACCTGCATGTCGAATATGATTGGTGTCTGCACAGCGTAGTAGTCTCCCCGCCCAGCACATCATGCACATCCCAGCAACCATCCGATCCAAAGGCATCTGGCAATGCAAAGCAGTGCAGGAACCAGTCAAAGCCTCTGCTCCTAGGAGCCCGCTTCAAAAGCATGGCACGAGCAACACGCTTCTGGCTCCCTCCGCACCAAACTCAGAGCGTCCGATCGAGACGCTGATCCTGCACATGCAAGCGTACTCCTACACCCGAGATTCTTCGACCTTGCCTCGTTTGAAGCTTCTCGTGGCAAACAATCCTACTGACATCTTTTCTGCTGTGTGAAATACGCACAGGTTTGTCCAGTGAGCTCGTTTGAGGGATATAGCCAGCACTGCAAGAAACCTTCATTGGTCTAGGCCACGGTACAGTTGAAGGTCCCATGACGCTTTGCTGAAATGAGTTTCGCTCAGTTTTGCTCCTGTGGCAATTGTGAAACAACATGACAACTTCCAAGCGCAAATGTCACGTCTAGAAAACGTTCTGACAAACAAGAAGAGCACGAGTGTCTTGACACCCAAACCATACACCTGCTATGATCCTGTTCTCACTCACAACAATGGTCAACGAACAAGTTCGATTAATCTCTTATTCCAAAGCACTTCACAAACAGCAGCAGCAGCAACAACAGCAACAGCAACAGCAACAACAGCAACAACAACAGCAACAACAGCAACAACAACAGC
Organism: Breviolum minutum Mf 1.05b.01; assembly: GCA_000507305.1. Taxonomy (NCBI): domain Eukaryota; class Dinophyceae; order Suessiales; family Symbiodiniaceae; genus Breviolum; species Breviolum minutum. The sequence continues at coordinate 157,360 of DF239757.1, forward strand.
AACAAGAACAGCAACAACAACAACAACAACAACAACAACAACAACAACAACAACAACAACAACAACAACAACCCACCAACCACCCCAACCACCACCCAACCACAA